>OX589600.1:26262127-26496627 GCA_951329385.1 Polia nebulosa | reverse complement strand
TTTATCAGGCGGGAACAAGGTGCGCGCCTTCAACGGTTGGGTCATGCCGGTATTGATGTACACTTTCGGCATACTCAAGTGGACTCAGACGGAACTTGACGCCCTGGATAGGAGAGTCCGCACACTGCTGACCGTAAATCGGATGCATCACCCACGATCATCGGTGATGAGGCTGTATATCCCGCGGAAGTGTACCCCCACACTTCTTAAACGCCAAGACCCTACACAACCGCGAGGTATGCAGCCTTAGGGAATACTTGCTCAAAGCCGACGTGGGTATGCATCGAGATGTGGTCGCTGTGGACAAGGGCCTCACCCCGCTCTCCTTGGCAAACGAGAACTGGCGCAAACCTATGGTACTGGATACTAATGACCGCAGGGAAGTATGGCAGAGCAAGGAGCTTCACGGACGCTTTTACCGGGTCCTACATGGGCCCGATGTAGATCTCTTAGCGTCCGTATCCTGGCTGCGTTTTTGTGACCTCTTCGGGGAAACCGAAGGTTCTGTCTGTGCGATTATGGACGAAGTTATGATGACGAATATCTACCGGAAATACATTGTGAAGGACGGTACGGTTGACATCTGTCGGGCATGCCACCAGCCCGGGGAATCAATTCGACACATTATTTCTGGTTGTTCTCGTCTAGCTAACGGAGACTATTTGCATAGACACAACCTTGTAGCTAGGATTATCCACCAGCAACTTGCTCTTAAATACAATCTTGTGGAATCCGAAGTACCGTACTATAGGCATGAGCCCGACCCAGTTCTCGAAAATGGCAATATCACGTTATATTGGGATCGATCTATCATCACTGACAGGACTATTGTTGCCAATAAGACTGACATAGTGGTGATAGATCGATTAGAGCGTCGCACAGTGATTGTTGACTGGCCTGTTGGTCTAGTGGTTAGTGACCCTGACTGCTATGCCGGAGATCGTGGGTTCGATTCCCACCCAGGACAAATGTTTGTGTAATGAGCACGATCATTTATTTGTTCTGTGTCTGGGTGTAATTTATCTATAATATTTATGTATTTAGAAATATATGTATATTTATGTTTATCAGTTGTCTAGTACCCATAACACAAGCTCTGCTTAGCTTGGGACTAAATGGTGTTGTGTGATAGTTGTGGAATATTATTATTATTATTGTTGATATAGCTGTCCCTCATGACGAGAACCTCGTGAAAGCTGAAAAAGATAAACAAACAAAGTATCTTGATCTGGCTCGCGAGGTTGTCGACATGTGGGAGGTAGATACAGCAGTCATTGTGCCGATAGTCGTGACGGCCAATGGTTTAATAGCCAAGAGCCTCAACGAACACCTAAGGAGGCTCTCGTTAGGCGGCTGGATCAAGGGCTTGATACAGAAAGCGGTACTCCTGGACACGGCGCGTATTGTTTAGAGATTCCTTTCTCAGGAGCCCTGACCACCGGTAGCTTGGACCCTATCCCGATGCCGGTGGGCTACTATTTTTTTATATTTTTAAATGTTTTTATATTTGAATATTTAAAAATGTAAATAGTATGTACATAAAGTTTAATAAATGGAATAATAATAATAAATCAGCTACTGAAGGTAACAGAAACCTTCAGTAGCGCCATCAGAATGGAATTTGGAGTGGAGAAATGTGCAGTCATGCATATAAAGCGAGGGGAGATTATGGAATCCGTGGGAACTCAACTCTCGGATTCCATACACCTTAGATCCCTCTGCTCTGACCCAGTGCTTATTCTGTTTAGTATAACCTTTGCAAAGACTTATTGATATCAGGCTTATCGGTCTATAGTTTTCAATGTTTTCCTTATCGCCTTTTTTGTATAGTAGGATGATGTGCGATGTTGCCCATTGTTTTGGGATCTGGCCATTAACTAAGATTTCGTTAAATATTTTGGTTAGATTAGGAGTCAGTTCTTCTATATTTCCACTCATTAATTCGTTTGTGATTTTGTCTGGTCCCGGGGACTTCTCTATTTTTTGGCTTTTAATTGCCTTTTCTACTTCACATGATAAGATATTTGCTACAGGTTCTGAGTTTACTTCCTTCGTTTGCTTGTCAAGCATTTTGTTTTGATGATTTGTTGTCTTTAGGTCTTGGCTGGCATACAGTTGACAGTAGAAACTTGTGGCAAGGTCTTTGATGTTTTGCCGTACCGTGATAGTCTTTGATTTATTTTTAAGTTTGGGTATCCATTCTTTCCCTGTTTCTCGTAACTCTTTTAGGGCTTTTTTCAGACCTCCTGTTGTCTGAATGTGGTGCTCGAATGTTTTTAACCTTTTGAGTTTGCGATCTTTTCGTATGCTTTCTCTTATTTTTTTGCTTGAATCTGCAATTTGGGTTCTGGTTTCTTGTTTTGCTTGACCGGTTATAAGACCTTTTCTTTCTTGAATTAGTTGCAGGTTTTGTCGACTTAGTTGGTACTTGTTTGCTTTTTGAGTCTTGCTGTTTGAACTACAGATTCTTTGTAGTTCCTTTTCCAGAGTGTCATATTTCTGTATTGTTTTTATTTTATCGTTTGTAATTCGTTTGTTTGTTTCTTTGAAAGGGTTGCACTTTTTGAGGTTGAATTGTCTTGACTGTATGCTTATGTTGTTTTTAATGTAGTTACGAGATGATTTTGTTTGGGAATTTTTAAGAGAGCAGCGCACCGTACGATGATTTGTATTAAAGTTTAGATTACTTATTACGGTTGTGTCAGTGAAAGCTTTAGGGTTGTTGCTTATTACATAATCAATTTCGTTTTGTATGCACCGTCTGGGGAAATCCATGTCCATTTATTGTTTTTGTGTTTTTTAAAACGTGTTAGGATATAGCTAATCTATCTGATATTCCTATTAATGCCTGTATATTACTCTTCAGTGACTTTTTTATTAAAACCCTACTCCTCTGTGGCCAGCAGTTTCTCCCTTATGGTACAGTATGTAGTTGCTATGATCTTCTATTTTGTCACCAAGTCTTCGCATTTCACTGATGCCCAGGATATCGTATTTTATGTTTTCTAATGATTTTTCTAATTTTAGTAAACTTTCGTGCGTTCTAAGGGTTCTCGTATTAAGTGTTGCGGTGGTCTAGTACCGCCGCGGGGGACCAACCGTGATGACCTATTTATTTGTTGCTGTTTAATGTGTTGTGGTTGTCCGGCTAGTGGTGCCTGTATCTTCGATTCTATGGGAACGGTTTTCTGCAAGAGAGTGTGATCTTTCACGTAGATATTGAAAGGCATCCCACTTCATAATTTTTGGATCATTGTTTCTATTGCCATTACTGGTATTGGGACTAGAAGATTCTGCTCTCTTTCTTTTTTCACTTTCTTTCCTATCATTGTTTCTTTTATCCTTCTTTTTTAGCTGAGCTTCTTTTGACAGATCCTGCGTGATGTAGGTGCTAGGTTTCATTTTCTGCTTATTTTTTAGGATTTGGATCTTCTTTAGAAGGGTTGTTGTACCAAGTAGGATTGGTCTGATTTTTACGTCTTTTTTGTTTGGTTTCCCTAGTCTTTGTATTGCATTTATTTATTCTTCTCTTAATATAATATCTATTTCTTTCATGGTAGTAGTTACTAGAGTTTTCAAGTTTTCTTGAGTCTCATCCTTCTGTTCTGGGAGCCCATGTATCAACAAGTTGTTCCTTTTTCCGTTAGTCTCCAGGTTTTCTACTTTTCTATTAAGTTTTTCAATTTCGGTTTTCAATTTTTCGTTTTCTTCTAAAATTGGTTTAATTTTCTCATCAACTTTTTTAAGTCTACGGTACTTAAAAAAGTTGATGAGAAAATTAATATTGTTATACTTTCTGTTATATTAATTGTTTGAAGTTTAAGTTGTTCTTTCATTTTTTCTAGTAACACTAACATCTCTGGTGACAGTTGGGTAGACATCTTGCAGTGAAACGAAACGTTAATTTATGCGATATAACGAAACGGTTCGCCGGTGTGATTTCTGAACGCAACCTTATGCTGTTATGTTGGTAAGAATTGTGTCACTTCTATATTGTCTGTGATTTATTATTACGTTTTGACAGTTAACCACACTTATTGTTGTATGCTTACTGTTGTATTTTTGCACTTTGTCCAATGTTCTATGTTGTGTTTTGTATGTATTTTGGATGCACAACCGCACAACACCGTTTGTGACCGCACTTTTTCGCTGAGATAGTGATATTTAACAAAGTTTTTCACGAAATACGGGAGCGATACACAAAAGCGTCTGACGTATCATAAGATAGGAACTTTACAAAAATAAACATATAAATAAAAAAATGCTATTTTTGCGTTAAATTACAAAATGCAGAAAATTATACATTCATAGAAACTTTTTTATTAGAAAAATAAATAGTGGCTGACACTAATACAGACCAAAACGTGACTAACAACACTTGTGAACATCAGAATGACTGGCCAAAATCCCGATCAGCTTTAAAATATTACGAAAATCTAATGCCTATTTGCTACTATTTGATACGTTTGTTTAAATAATTGGTACCTAATTAATCACTGAGAAAATGAATTTAAAAATTGGGCAGTCATTCTGATGTCAAGATGATTGCCCACATTTAGAATCTCCATGTAAGGGCTCCAACATATCAATTCGCCTTTAAAAAATTAGTACCTATTTGACACTTAAACATATATTTTTTCTAGATTTTTAGGGCATCATTTACTTCTAATTAACCTAATTTTAAGGACAATGAATCATTTGTATGTTTTTCATTTGTTAATATGACGCTGATTCATTAAAACCCCCGGGTGCAGTGTTTCATTTTACCTCAAAATTACCACCTCCTTAATTATTGATCAATCAGATAACGCTCTTTATTCTAAACGGGAGAGTAAAAACGATTCTGCGTATATTAGCTATTTCACTGCTTTCCAAGTAAATATCCGCGTTTTCCACGGTATCTTTTATGTAGTCCACCAATTCTCTTTCGTTCTTTGCAATTTCCTCAATTCCGAAGAAAACTAGATTAAACTTTCTTTTTTCCTTTTCCGCATTTTCGACTTTTTGTTCCAGCTGTTGTACTTTACATTTAAGAAGGTTGTTTTCTTCCGTAAGTGATTTTAGCCTCTGATCTAACGCTTGTAATACATTTTTAGTAACTTCGGAGGTTATGATCAAAGTTTGTTGGCTTAATTTTTCGTCGAGTTTTGACAGCAACAATTCCATACTTTGGTTCATTGTATACGATTATAAATGATGGCAACTTTGCAATTTTGCCACCTGAGTTTTTTCCTATAAAACACTGTTTTAGCACTGAGTTTATGTTTGAATTCACTGATGTAGCCTAATATTTCCACGGTTTATGAATATTTTCGCGGTACTCGTTGACATAGACGTCTGCTTTTAATATGTACTCATATATATTTAAACTCACACCCGGGCAGATAGTCATAACTGGCATTTTGCAATAGAGAAGCTGGTGGGTGAGCAGTTCATATTTAATAGACACCCCGTAAGTAGGATTGTAGGATTAACTAAACGCTGGTGATGGTTACTGCTTCCTATATTTATGGTCCAGCTCAGAATGCTTGAGTAGCTCTTGGTTGTGCATAATAACTCAGGGAGAAGGGGTAGGCTTTGCTCGGTAGGCTGCGCAAAATACTCCAACTAATCGTTCTAAGAACGCTAGGTAATCGTGTTACGTTAAAACCAACCCCGGCCGTTTTGTAGGCCTATATCTGAATCGACACTATTTAGCGAAACACGAGATTTGGATGGTGTCGCCTCCTAGCCGCGCCCTATATCCACGAAAAGGATAGATTAAGAGTTACATGAAACGACGATTAAACCATTTCGGTGAGCACCAAGGACGTCACAATGAATTCTGCTACAGATTGAGTTCGCGAAGCGCTTGTGCAAGTTTTGCGTGACCTTAGAAAAGGGGTAGGCTAACGTAAGCGGGTTGTTTACATTTGTACGCGTTTAAGGTTTCCTAAAACCTAAACTTGTCTTCCTCAACGGCAAGTGGGCTTTACAGTCCTCTGTCTTAGAGTTGGGTAAGACGAGATAGGGAACGTGTTCATTTAGAATAGCTACAGTGTCCAAATAGTGGTCCTGTTGCATTAGCCCTAACTGTACACGTATGATGAGGCAACTGTTCCATGTCACTAAATGGGTTTCTGGGTGGGTAGAGCGCTAAGCATATAATTTAACGTAACTGTAATGTCGGACTTCCTAAGCATAAAGCGTGACGCACCCACCTTGTCTAATGCAATTTGCATCCCTCTTGTCTTATTTACTTCATACCTTGTTGTTATTTTGTTAATGTCTTACTAATGACATTCTATTAGATAAATTAAGTGCCATAGGTTTTGCTCCCAAACTTCTTTTATTGATCGCTGACTATCTTCGAGATCGTAAACAGTATGTGCGACTGGGCCTGTACAATTCTCAGCCGTATGACACACGTTCAGGAGTCAGCCAGGGTTCAATATTAGGACCTTTACTGTTTCTAATAATGATAAACGACATTCCACAAGTTTTGAATCACTCCAAATGTTTATTATACGCTGACGATTTAAAGCTATATTCTGAGGTTCAAACTCCAGCTGATTTTGTAGCCCTTCAAAAAGACATTGATGCTATAAGTGAGTGGTCAATGATTAACAAAATGCATTTCAATCCATCTAAATGTTGCGTTATGAGTTTTAGTCGTTCACGAAATCCAATTCAATACCATTACTGTTTAAATAACGAAGAAATAGCAAGAGTCATGACGGTCAAAGATCTTGGTGTTATTTTTGATACTAAGTTTACCTTCCATGACCACATTATTGCTCTAGCCAAAGAGTCGTTTCGGAGGTTAGGGTTTGTCCTGAGAAATTGTCGTGAGTTTACAAACCATCAAGTGATCCGACTTTTTTATAACACACTTGTTAGAAGTAAACTTGATTCTAGCTCTTGTGTTTGGAACCCTTACGAGAAATCTTATACCCTAATGGTGGAAAAAGTTCATAAAGCATTTTTAAGGTATTTCTACAAACGTAGGTTTGGGTACTACCCATATATGTATCCAACCAAATTTCTGCTGGGTTGCTTGGGCTTTACCTCACTCCAGGTAAGACGAGCTTTTGACCAGCTTGTAATTGCTTGCAAAATAATAAACGGAAGCATCGACTCTCCTTGTCTACATGCGGCGCTGTGTAACATTTTTGTTCCTGACAACTATTGCCGAGCGAGACGGCATAAATTATTTATGGTGCCACGTTGCCGCACGGATGCACGAAGTATGTCACCCATTCCGCGAATGCTAAATGCACTCAATGCTCTCCTAGAGTCCAGTCCTGGATTAGATCTGTTCGCTGATGAATGGAAAAAGATATTGTCTGAATGTCTGACGATTTGCGAGAAGACTGAGTGAAAGGCACTGAATTAAGTATGCATAATTGTGTGCAACTGTAATATTTTTTATTTTATTCTTAATGTGTTTCATACAATTTATATTTTGGTTTTAATTTGTAATGTGTATGATCAGTGTAATTGGCATTTTGTCGTTCTGGTTAAATAAATAAATAAACATTAAATTTAAATTAAATAAATTTAATAACCGTGAATTCCCAATATTAATCTCACCTTGTGTCCTCTCCTTGTTTCCTGGCTTATATATAAGTCGGAACAAAGGAGCTGTAGTATGGGAATTCACTTCGAACAAACGGTGGAGGATTATCCATGTATGGCTTTGTCGTAAATCCACAAGAGTGAGCGGGGCGGGGCTCATTCTCTTTCCTGCAAGGGAAGTCGTATCAAAACCAAAATATAAGTCTATTTAGGAAAATCAAAAATCTTAATCAGCCTGAGGTAATTTAGGAACAGTCACAATATCTATCGAATTCTTGAAATAATGCTATATGAGAATTTACGACGATACAGTTTAGTTAATTTTTTGGTCTTCGCATCTTTTTTTGACTGTGTTTTCCGGTGCATGAGATTCATCATGAACTTTTTTATCAACTTTACACAAATGAAATAAAGCGTTTTGATTGTTTTGCACTTACAAAAAGTACACAGATTTCTTAATAACGAAGCTAATCTGAAATGGTTTATCATGAGAAGTTAGATGAGCGTCGTTACAGTCTTAGGATTTTACATCACAATGTCTACCTTCTTATACTTAGTCTTGCTAAAACCTCCGTGGAATATCATTATAAATTTTATAATTTTGTTGAGTCTGGATTCAAATCTCATCTACGCAATAAGGTTAATGGCGTTATTGACCGACAAAGTTGTACTATGGAATATTAAGTTAACACTCATACGGAAACACGGTTGCAGTAAACAACAGAGTAAGAGAATATTTCAGGCTTATGACTAAATAATAGAGTGCTACAAAATTATCAAAATCATTTACCAACTACCGGTAAGTGCACAAATATTTTTTTATTGTTGCTCTTTATAAACCTATTTGTCTGCCTTTTATTTTTTAGATATACATACGTCAGTATTATTCTAATGAATGTATAGATAGTCCACTTGAACTAAAATGTATTACGTGGTTTAATATTTTATTGCAGTCTGAGAATTGTAATATTGTTAAATTTTTCAAATATTATATCGAGGAATAGAGGCCTTCTGTCAAGATTTGGTCAACATCAAAGTTGTTTTAAAAAAATTGATTAAACTACTGCAGGATGTCTTTATATACGATGTTTACATACATCGCCGCCACCCGCTGGGTATAACAATACGAAATAGTACAACAAGAATACATTTTTTAGGGGGTAGCAGATTGCAAAGGGGTAGAAGTTTATCCGCTTATGAACATGAGTTACCGCACCCTTGGGCACTCAGGCAGAGAAAGAACAGGGATGGATTTTAGTCAGTAAGAGTCTGACACGCCGTCTGGCTCCACCCAGAGCGGAAGATGTAATTGGAAGATTTCCCACCCCACAAAAAAAAAAACGTAAGTACAGGCACGTGAAAGATGACTGGTAATATATGGGTGTTCTATAAACAAGAGTAGTGATGTCCAGCTATTCCTTCAAGAAAACATGCATGCTTTTAATATTTCAAAACATGCATCTATTCTTAATTCTTATACGAGTAATTATGTCATTGTGTTGTCATCATTCATCGTATGTTTTTTTCTCCATCGTTTAGATGATGACCACAAGAAGCTGTGCAAAAACATCCTACGGGTGCATCGTGCATCATTCAGCAAGATGAGTGTATTTGGTCTGTTCTACAGAGATGTTTGTCATCTACTACATCTGTTGGCCCTTATCACTCACTACACTATTGTGTTATTGCAATTTACTTTTTTGTAAAGGTTGTTATTTTACTTACCTACTCGTAATTTAAATGAAATTATGGTTATTTATGATGTTTAATTTTTTGATAAGACGCTTCGACTCTACCCTTCCTCTGAGACTTCACTGCTGACAATCATGGCTCCGTTTAAATTAATTTAATTGGTAGCTTTGCTCCATCAATTACGATGAATAGCCTGGTAAAGAGCGGCACTGATAGATATATTTATTTATTTATTTAAACTTCATGTACAATAGTGGTACAAGCGGACTTAATGCAACAAGGCATTCTCTACCAGTCAACCTTTGGGTTAAATAAACAACTCTGTGGTAGGTGCTTGGCTATTTTAATCCTACCACAGTTTATGACTGCGGCCTCAAGGTTTTTTTGCAACAAGCAAGCCAGTGTCTAAAAATCCTGGAATACCTACGGTTTTTTTTTCCACGCTACCACATAAAATGGGATTTATGTTGCCACATGAGTAATTTTTTTTATCATTAGTCTTTTTTAGGGTTCCGTAACTAAAGGCTCTAAACGGAACGTACATTTTACTACAAAGAGCTTTGTAGGGGGAAAGGGGAGGCCTTTGCCGAGCATTGGGATACTATGTAGGTTAAGAAAAAAAATATTTTACTAATATATACCAAAATATTGAATTATCAGAATTATTTTAAAATTCCCTCATTTGGTACGGAACACTAAACGTGCGAAGTCTGACACGCACTTGGCCGGTTTTTTATTACTAAAAATATTGTTTGATATATTTGGTAATTTGTAACCTGTCGCCGATATGGGCCGTAATCAAATTAAATGTCTAGGTAGCTAGTGGGTTGCATGATTACACTGTCTCAATGCTGACCTCTAAATAAATTACAAATTAATTATGTTAATTAACTAGAAAGTTATCTAAGTTAAGTTTTTGATTTACATTTGTATTCAGTTAAGATAGTTAGCTTTCTAAAAATGGAGTCAATGAATAGAAATATGCTTTCCTTTTTTAATAGTCATCGTATAGAAGTTTTATTAAATAACTTCGTAAATAAAGATTTGCAGTCGATGTTAATGCCTTTGAATTTGTTACAAATTATTCAGTTTTATCCAAAATACTGTATAAAGGATAATTTCATATATCCAAACAGCCGCTTATCGACTGTTGTATCACTCTGTGGCACAATATTTTTTATATCGATATTAATCTACAACTTTTTTAATTACCACAAAATCGACACACACACACACACACAGTTTCCTGTGACAGTTTCCTTGGATTTTAGTGAAATTTTTAAACCAACCCTTAAGTTTGACTGTTTCTTCTTTGGTGAGGGATATATAATTAATTTTATTCACAGTGTTTACGGCACTGAGCAAAATGTTTTATTTGCATTAAAATTCCAAGATATTCATAGATATCTCAATAATAAAACTAGTTTCAAACGCTTCATTATTGGTAACTGGTTCTGTTTCATCTTGCTTCTAGCCCTTTATGCCTTTGTTGCTCTTCTTTTTAACACGGTTACAAATGTTTCTGTTATCACAATTTTATGTAACGTCATTTTATTTAGTTTTGACGTGAATATCTTATATGCTGTCAGACTTATTCAACTGCTAAAAGATAAAGTTAATCTATGGAATGTTCAAGCTTTTCAGTTTCAAAGCGTGGCGAACAGTGACAAAGAGGAGTATTGTAGAAGGATGTTTCAGGCTTACGTTAATATATTGGACTGCTATAACATCTACAAGACTTCATTACAACAATACGTAAGTAAAATTAAGGTCTATAACTTGACTAGAAATGACAATTATATTCAAATGATCCAATTGATTTTCAGATTTTATTTCAAACTACTTTTTTCTTTTATCGCTATCTCGCAGCTGTTCAAATTTAAATTGACGTTTTCAAATATTCTTCATTTCATTATAATGTAAGTGTATAATTTTGATTTTATTTCTTTATAATTGAGACACTCAGCAATAAACTTACTTTTTACATTTGGTTTTATTGCAGTATTTTGCTCGGCTATCAGTAATGTGGTTTAGCTTCTGGTTCACAAAATCTTTAACATTGCAAATTGCATTGAACCTACACTGCGAGAAATTCTACATGTCAGTGAACAATATTCAAGATTCGTTTGCATGTTTTTCGAACTACAATATTTCAGGTATTTCAAAGATTTTATTTAATTAACCAATTCGTATTTATAATTATTTTTCGTTCGAGGTTTGTCAGTGAGTCAGCGAGCCATGGAGCGCAGTATCGTAGGGTCTGCCTCTCGGACCGTGAAAGGAACACAACGCTGCGCGCCTTAACTAAAATCATGGTCGTTACCTAAAATACCCATGATATAAATTCACTGCTAGAAATTTTTTAAATCTGTCACCGTTAAATTGTAAAATTCTGTAAGATTGTAAAATACCTTGAGCGAATATAAACTCTCGGTAAATGGTGAAATCTAAACATTTCTTCTACAGTAAAATTGGATTATTTAATATCACTGTCTGTCGTTCCGAAAAACTGTGAAATGATAAAAAAAAACTCGCGGCTAATCAAAGTTAAGGTCCACAATAGAAAAAAAATGTTCACAAGTGTGAGTTAACAATTTATCGAGTATTAATAATATCTCAGGATATTTTACAGTCTTCCAGAGCTTACAATTTTTCGGTGACATCTATGACATCCTTAAAAACATTACAGATGTTGAGAGAAGATTATGCAAGAATCTTAAACGCCTACATCGAACGCGGTTCAACAAGCTGGATGCCTGTCGGATATTCTACGTTGATGCTACATTACTACCTAAAATGATAGCGTTACTTGTCAACTATACTATTGTATTACTGCAGTTCGCGTTTCTATAATCCTGGAGAGATTTATAGTGTTTATCCATTTTCATATATTTTTATATATAAGTTCCTTGTTGGTGTATGTATAACTTATTTGTATAAGAACCAGTACCTAAAAGTGTTTCAACAAATGTTGTATGTAGAAAACTGAAATTTAATTTCTCATGTGTGTATCCTTACAGACCGACATGCGTTTTAAGATGCTTCAGCTATAATTCTAAACCTTCCGAATTGAAATATTTTGTCGAGTCAATTCTGGAATTTCTGCTGTTTTGGCCATTACTACTTTGACGTGAACAGGGAAGTAATGATTGTAAGGGAAATGTTGTTTGTCTCACTGATAAATTATACTGGTAAATTTTATCGAAAGCGTTTGTTATCAAAAGCTTTCGAAAATTTTTAACAGTATAAATGATTGGCTATTTCAACACCAAGTTATGACAATAATTATAAAAACTTTAGTGTACCAACTTTATTTCATGTCATGTTTAAAACAAAAATACAATCATCATAATTAATGCAATTATTTATTTCTTCTAAAACAGACTTCAAAAATACTTTCCTATTAATTAGTTGGCACAAAAATCACAAAATGTAGGTTTGGTGTTTTTCGCACGATTTTATTGCATTTGCCATATTTGTTTCTTGTTTTTGTATCTTTGGTCTTGGACACTGGCCTTTGGAACTATTTGAATTACTTCCAGTAGTTAAAGGTTTTGTGTTACCTAGGAGTCATTTCACTAAAATTAAACTACACTAGTAGTCGTGCGGGGTCTGCTGGACCCTAGACACCTCCATGTGATACGTGTAAGCGACGCCGTAACCAGCAAATTACTCAAGATAAAGAGTTACATTTAAAATTTGCAGAATATGACCAAATCAAAGTTGTTTGAGGTCTAATGGACAACATGTGACTAATTAAAGGTTAAGGTAACTCCTAACTAAATAAAACTTAAAATCTGGCGTCAAAAAACTCCTCCGCATCGCTGTCTACTAGAAGTGTGCCCAAAAGAGTGGCGGCATTGCCATGTTGTATGGCAACGCCTAACCTCTGGACGAGGAAAAAGCCAGCCCTTGGGTCACGCGAAGTGTCAACAAGATCGTTAAATACTAAATGAGCACTTCGACCCCACGGCCCAAGGATTTCAACCCCAAACGGCTCGAAAATGTAGCTACTGACGAGGATGCTATATTGCCGCCGCTTGAGGTTTTCCGCAGCCGCAGCGGCAACACCGGCACAGCACGACGAACTAGGAAGATAAGATAGCACAAGAGTATCGACATATGTAGCGTCCCGCACTAAAGGCCAACCTTACCTCCTGACAACAACCTAACTTAAACAACTATCGATCAGACTTGTCTCCAACTCAGGTTAATTCGTTTGTTCTACTCGATACTGATCCAGAGGAAGTGAGTGGGATCTTGATAAGCTTAAAATCTGACAGCTCACCTGGCTGGGACAATGTTTCCACTAGATTTTTGAAACACGTTAGTCAGGAAAGTGTTCCTATTATCACACACTTGGCTAATCTTTGTTTCACAAAGGGTATCTTTCCTGCGCTACTTAAACAGTCTATTATTATTCCTGTTTACAAGGGTGGGGACAAAGACGATGACAACAATTACAGACCTATATCCATTTTACCAGCTATTTCCAAAATTATTGAAAAGCTAATAAACACCAGGCTCACAAAATTTCTAAGCAAGTGCAACACCTTAAGTAGCTTACAATTTGGATTTAGGCAAGGAGTTTCGACTGAGGATGCGGTCATTGCCCTTAGCACTCTGGTGGCTGATAATCTTGATGATGGTGGCAAATGTTTAACCGTTTTTCTGGACTAAAAAAAGGCGTTTGACACCGTCTCTGTTCCTATTCTGATACACAAATTGGAAGCCATAGGTTTGCGAGGAATCCCGCTCAAACTTTTTATAGACCACCTCTCAAATAGGAAGCAAAGGGTGAAAGTGGGTGAATATGTTAGCAGTGATGCAAATGTTACTTTCGGCGTCTCACAGGGAAGCGCACTGGGCCCAACACTCTTCCTGCTCTACATCAATGACCTCTGCAACCTTAAGATCAATAACGCAAAAGTGTTTGCTTATGCCGATGACACTGCAGTTGTCTTTACTGGAAATTCGTGGCAAGACGTCGCGAGTAATGCTGAAGCTGGTATGACCCAAATAGCCAGATGGCTAAAAAATAACCTGCTCACACTTAACACGGCTAAAACTAATTACATCTCGGTCTGAGTGTCTTGTGTATGTGAGTTAACATGTTTGTGAACGCACCCAGCATTCAGTATATTTCACACATACACACAACACACATTCAAGCAACACACATAACACCTCACGAACATCACCTAATTTAGATAAGCTTTATTATTTATGATTTGGAAGACCGGGGTCTCCTAACACAGGCTTTTTTTTGCCTAGAAGGAGGCTTCAATCACTAGTTTTAAGAATGATGTACTTGTAATAACGAATAAACTATTATTATTATTTTTCCGTTTATTCATTTTTTAAACATATTAATTACATTTTTAAATATTTAAATATAAAGGATAAAAAAAAAAAAACATTTAAAAATATAAAAAATAGTATCCCACCGGTATCGGGAATAGGGTCCAAGCTACCGGCGGTCAGGGCTCCAGAGAGAGGAACCGCCTGACAATGCGAGCCGTGTCCAGAAGTACTGCTTTCTGAATCAAGCCCTTGATCCAGCCGCCTAACGAGAGCCTCCTGAGGTGTTGGTCGAGGCTCGTGGCTATTAAGCCATTGGCTGACACGACTATCGGTACAATGATCGCTGAGTCCACATCCCACATGTCGACAACCTCGCGAGCCAAGTCAATATACTTGATTTGTTTATCTTTCTCGGCTTTCACGAGGTTCTCGTCATGTGGGACGGTAATATCAACAATCATTGCACGCCTCTCGATTCGGTCCACCACCACTATATCAGGCTTATTGGCTACAATAGTCCTGTCAGTGATGATGGACCGATCCCAGTACAATGAGATATGACCATTATCGAGAACTGGGTCGGGCGCATATCTGTAGTACGGCACTTCCGATTCCACAAGAGAGTACTTCAGAGCAAGTTGCTGATGGATAATCCTGGCTACAAGGTTGTGCCTGTGCAAGTACTCACCGTTAGCTAGACGAGAACAACCAGAGATTATGTGGCGGATTGATTCTCCCGGACGATGACATGCCCGACATATGTCAACCGTGCCGTCCTTCACAATAAATCTGCGGTAGTTTTTCGTCATGATAACTTCGTCCATAATTGCACAGACAAAACCTTCGGTTTCCCCAAAGAGGTCACCGACACGCAACCAGGTTACGGACGCTAGTTGGTCTACATCGGACCCATGTAGGGCCCGGAAAAAGCGTCCGTGAAGTTCCTTACTCTGCCATATTTCCCTGCGACCGTTAGTGTCAAGCACTAGAGGTTTGCGCCAGTTCTCGTTAGCCAAGGAGAGTGGGGTAAGGCCCTTGTCCACCGCCACTACATCTCGATGCATACCCACGTCAGCAGCTAGGAAATATTCCCTCAGACTGCATACCTCGCGGTTGTGTAGGGTCTTAGCATTTAAAAAGCCTCGGCCTCCACACTTCCGCGGAATATACAGTCTCATCACTGACGAACGTGGGTGATGCATTCGGTATGCAGTTAGTAGTGTACGGACCCGCCTATCCAGGGTGTCAAGTTCTGTTTGAGTCCATTTGAGTACGCCGAAAGAGTACATCAATACTGGCATGACCCAACCGTTGAAGGCGCGCACCTTGTTTCCGCCCGATAGAAGGCTATTAAATACCTTCTTCAGGCGGCCAAAGAAGCGCTCCCTCAACGATTGCTTCATGTCAGCAACATTGATACCTAACGCTTCCGACATACCCAAATACTTATAGGTTTCGGTTGGAGAGAGGGATCTCAGGTTTATGGAATCCGAGAGTTGTGTTCCCACGGATTCCACAATCTCCCCTCGCTTTACATGCATGACTGCACATTTGTCCACACCAAACTCCATCCTGATGGTTCTGCAGTTGCAGATTGTTGGGGGCAAAAAGTTTCAGGTCATCCATGTAAAGGAGGTGAGATATTACCTGACCACCTCTCTTCAACCGATAGCCTAGCCCTGAAGCCTCCAGCAGTGTGCTTAGAGGGTTCAAGGCTAGGCAAAACCAAAGCGGACTCAAACTGTCACCCTGGAATATACCCCGCTCGATCCTTACCGGTTCGCTATTCCTCTGGATATTTCGACATCCTGGATAGCGAAGGACCGTCCTCCATTGCCTCATACACGACATCAAGAAGGTGCGTAGCATTGCATCAACTTTATACAATTCCAGCACCCTCATGAGCCATGTATGAGGAACTGAGTCATAGGCCTTCTTATAGTCTATCCAACATGTCGACAGATCCTTTCGGGAACGCCGAACCTGTTGGCTAATGGTCATATCTATGAGGAGAAGCTCCTTAGTACCGCGGGACCCATTCCTACATCCATTTTGAGAGGCAGACATGATACAGTTACTATCAATATGTGTGTTAATCTTAGCTCTCAAAATGGATGTAAGAACCTTATAGACCGTCGGTAAGCACGTGATCGGTCTATAATTTTTAGGTTCCGCAGTACTACCTGTTTTATGGAGCAGGTGGGTTATTCCAGTTGTAAGGAACTCGGGTAGCGAACCAGACTCCAAGGCTGCCTGGTATTGAGATGCCAAGCGAGCGTGCGACCTTTGTAGCCACTTTATCCAAAAATTGTGCAGCCCGTCCGGCCCTGGAGATTTCCAATTAGGCAACGGACGGACTGCACGGGCTACATCTTGGGGGCTGATAGTGATTGCCCCCATTTCTGTTATTGGATCGCACGCTCGCTCGATCTCCCGAGTCCAGTCGCCTTCGGTGTGACTGACAGGCACCGACCAGATGTTGCGCCAGAATGAACTCATGGCGTCATCATCCGGCAGACACGTGTCAGTCACACCTTGTTCCGGTCGCTCCCAAGTCCTATATACCCACCTTTCATTACTCCGGAATGTGCGATTCTGGGTGTATCGCTCCACCCGCCGCTTATACCTACGGATGCGGTTTGCCCATGCATACACCTTCTGCTTCAGGAAGTCGATGCGCTCTGTGACACGGGACATATAGTCTCGGGAGCTGACTTCAGTCCCCGAAAAAGCCCGTCTCACAAAGCGCATCACTCTTGGGCGAGTGTTACCCTCCCTGAAGCAGATTAGTTTGCCGATGAGTGCTCTGGCCCCACCAATACGACACTCGATCCTGCGCTGCCAAGCCGGCACGGCTGGTTTTGGTCGTGTAGCTCTGTCATTAGGGAATTTGACGTGAGCTACACGACATGCCGCTACAGCCGCGCAGTACATTATCGAGTGTGTGTCGGTGAGGTCTTCGCAGTTATCAAAATAATTTAATAACTGCGAATCCAGAGCAGCCACCAGCGCCTTATTCCTATTATGCATGGGCAAACGAGGCAAGCGTGGCCTAAGTTCGGGTGGCATGTTGCGATATTCCCGAATAGCACACTCCAAAGCACTCCTCAATTCGTCATTGCAATGGGTACTTACGTTTGTAACCATGTCACAACACTCCTCGTCAGCATGGCTAGGAGCATGGTTAGACGGTGGTACCAACACTGGTACCACAGTCTGCGACGGAGGGGCAATGACATGGCTACCCATTTCAGTTCGGAGGCGATCAAGTACAGTATCATCCAACATATGATTACGCTGAATGACCCGCACCTGATCCGACAGTCGTTGGGCCGAAACGTTGACGGCTGGCTCAAGCACCTGAAACAAAGAGAGCATCCGAACACGGTACGCGGTCAGGTTGTTACCTCCCTCTGTAGCCCCATAGTATGAGCGCATGACATTCTCGTTGATGGCTTGTGTCCATCGCATGCGCTTCACACTTCCGCCGGGAGCTGGGACCCTATCAGAGGCCGGTGGGCCTCGAGGTCCGAAGCTGCTCGGCGGCCGGCGTCCTCCCCGTCGACGCGCTGGTGGTGGTGTCGTCGGCGGCGAGAAGAACTCGTCGCTGGAGCTCGACGCAACTGCCGCGGCCGGTGTCACAGCGCTCACGGAGAGGCTGGATTCCGGCGGCAGCGAGGCGGAGCTGAGCGACGAGGCCGGAGGTGGTGGGCGTGCTTTTTGTGCTGCGGCTCTCGTCAACATTTTTCTTTTCTCACTGGTCTATTCGTCGTCATTATTAACTTTTACTTCTCATTTTCACTATTGTTTTTTATTATTTATATGTTGTAGGTACTATAGTAGTTTTTGTACGGTCTTGCATGCATTTTTGGATGTTTAAAATATGATAATTTGTTGATGAAATTAATAAAATTTGCAGAGAAAATTTTTGCTGTCAGTGCAGTTGACAGTCGAACCACAGATATTATTGATTTATTATTTTTATTATTACTTCCACGGAAATAACGACATCCCGACCGGTCTTTTACCATCGGCGCGAGCAAGACCATGTGGTTCTAATACAGCCGGAACGCCAGCGGTGACTCTTGTCAGCGCCGGCGTTCGTCGCATGATGTCGTTGATATTCGCGTGCCGCGCTATGCGACCCGCGCTTCGGCTGCATGACAGGCCATGGCGTCCGAGGCTGTTGACAACTTCGCCACTGTGGCAGCGATGAGGAGAACAACAGGGAGCGCCCAGAAGTAGGGCAACAGCGAGGCGAAAAGTAGTATCGTTGAACAAACAGCCAGTAGGCGCGCACGCTCCGCAGTAGTAGCAGATGTAGCAATTAGGTTTTCCTGAACTACTCTGCAGAGCGGCTCATCCCACCGTCTCTGGGAAGATGGGTAATAATAAGATTTATTTAGTCATCAACCCAATTACATTGACAAAGTAATCAAACTATGAGATAAAATGTTTTTACTCACTGAATTTAATGCAAACATTAATGCTCAATCCCAAATGAATTATAACATCATGAATAGTGTTTCTGATTACGTACGTCTATATAAATATCGTATCTTAGAAATTATGCTCCACGACAGTTTCAGGCAATTCAGCTCAATGGACTTGTTTTTAAGGTTTTTAAGATTTTAGCTTTAAGGGATGAGCTTTTGGGGAGGGCAACACTCGTCCAAGAGTGATGCGCTTTGTGAGACGGGCGTTTTCGGGGACTGATGTCAACTCCCGAGACTATATGTCCCGTGTCACAGAGCGCATCGACTTTCTGAAACAGAAAGTATATGCATGGGCAAACCGTATTCGCAGGTATAAGCTGCGAGTGGAGCGTGGAGTGGATTCTGGGTGTACCCAGAATCGCACATTCCGAAGTAATGAAAGATGGGTGTATAGGGATAGCATCTGGCGCAGCATCTGGTCGGTACCTGTCTGTCATACCGAGGGTGATTGGATTCGGGATGTTGAGCGCGCATGCGATCCAATACCAAAAATGGGGGCAATTATCATTAGCCTCCAAGATGTAGCTCGTGCAGTCCGTCCGTTACCTAACTGGAAATCTCCACAACGGGCTGCACAACTTCTGGATAAAATATTTTTCAAGGTCGCATGCCCGCTTGGCATCACAGATCCAGTCTGCCTTAGAGTCAGGGTCACTGCACCAATTTCTAACTACAGGAATAACCCACCTGCTCCATAAATCAGGTAGTACTGTGGAACCTAAAAATTATAGACCGATCAGCAGTTTTTGAGCAGACTATAACAGACCATTCTCCGATACTTCCATATATTAGCAACTCTAAAATACACAAAAAGGTTAAAGTGCACAATAAAGTAATGATCAATTACAGTACAATAAATACAACACTCAATGATGAGTCCTGGGACAGTCTATATAAAGTTACCGATACTAATATTGCATCGAAAATAATAACGTCAAGACTTTTAAACATCATTACGAATAATACCAGTACTGTAGAAAAATCTAATAGATATCTATTAGATTTTTCTACAGTACTAGCTGTAGCTAGTAGATAGCCTCTAAAACCGTGGATAACAAAAGGAATAGTTAAATGCATAAAAAAAGGGATAGGTTACACAAAGTCGCAGTGAAGTCATTGGACAATATACTTCTTCAAAACAAGTACCAAAAATTTAGAATTAGGTGCAATTTTATATTATTTTTTACAGAACATTGTATCTCTAACAACGCTCATCACATACATGTGCAACCTTAGTCTAGCAACTGGTACATTTCCGTCTATATTTAAAAAAGCTATTGTTTGTCCTATATTTAAATCTGGTAACAAAAATGAACCAAGTAATTATCGCCCTATCTCACTTCTATCAGGATCCTGCCACCGAATCTGCGGAGTCAGCACGGCGACGCTTGCTATTCGGGCTGGACGGCGCGGTACTAAATTCAATGTCACCCGATGACGGCGGCGGTCCCAGCGGTGAATCAGTTACAAATATATCTTTAAACATGTTAGATATGTCAGTGACGTCAGTCAGTCCATCGACTCTCACTGGAAGGACAGTTGCATGGTTCATGTTTTTAGTGCATTTCCAAAAATCCCGAAAATTATTTTTGTTGTGATGCGATGAAATGCAATTATGATCATAGTCTCAAAATTCGAGCGCCACAATAAAATGGCAAGTTAATCCTTTTTTTTTAAAATACTAGCTGACCTGACAGGCGTGGACCTGTTTTAGCTATGAACTGTCAAACGCGCGAAGTATAAATAGTTGCAAAGTTTTCTGTAATTTTCAAATTTATCGCGCAATCTCCTTATTTTTTTCTTTCACACGAAGCTTCTCCTGACAATAAAAAACACAAAAAAAAAATTGCAATAGTTCACGCGTGATGCCGTGACCCAAGGGAAATAGGGATTCTTTTTTATTGTATTTATAATATAGATTCGCCTTATTCATTAAGACGAGTATTTTACAATACAAAATAATGATATCATTGTTTTAAGTAAATTTTTTTCTGACCTTGAAAAATTGGAAGCAAATAGCTTCCAATTTTTATAATTAAGGTCAGAAAATTTTTATTTTTTAATTTACGTATGATAAAATATCCTCGTTTATTTTTCATTACTTAGATGATATAAAGGTCTAAGTAGGTACCAAATATCAATATAATAACTGAAGAATAACATGGAATGGCCGGACCGGCCACAGAAAAGAGCAAAGCGTAAAACCGGGCATCGAGTCGCGTATAAGTTTAGTACCTGCATTACCACCATCTTTTGTTGCCGTTGTCATGTTATTTGATTTTTTTCCTACTGCCGACCGACCGACTCCGTATGCTATTTTATGTGTCTGTTTCGCGATTACTCCGCCTATATTGAATTGAGTTTGATGTTTATTTTCTGATATAATTTTTTTCAAAATTTATTTGGTGCTTTTTGAAAAAAACAACAAAAACCAAAAATTATTAACATAGACGACGTTTTGGTTTTCTCCAATTGTGTTTAAAATTAGAAACAAAACCAGAAACACCGATTTTCGAAATTAAAGTCATTATTTAGCAAATTGTGTGTTTTTTTGGAAGTCGGTAGTATTTTTTTGTAAAAAAGATTTTTTACTAAAACAGCACAGAGCGATGAATTTGCTAGTTGGTGAAGAAGCGGCTGGCCAAAGAAAAAATGGATAGGATATTGTGAGCGACAAGGAAAATAGGAAATGAATAAAAGCTTGACGGTTAACAGGAGGTAATAAAAGAAGAAAAACGAAGGTAGTCACATTTTGATGAAAAATAAAGCATGTCATTAAAGATGAAACAATCCATACTTCATTTGTCATCACAGGGTTGAAAATTTTGAGCTAGTCTCGTATTCTAAAGGGCGTAACAGAAATATGTTATCATATTTTAAAAACTGCAACTGCCCATCGTAATGAAAATAAGCCAATAAGATATGAAATCACAGCAAATTCCAAAAAAAAAAATAGGACTTTCCGTACAAAGTTTTCATCAGCTGATCAAAATTAGTATGGAAGGTGCCAATTTTTTTTGGGCTTTTTCTACGACTTCCTTAGAGGAAGTTGTCCATTGGCAGCAGCTTTTTTTTATATGACCACACCTTTTCGTTACACCCTATATACTCGTAATTATAATGTACTTATGCTAGTTCAACATCAAATGATAACATTGATGTACCATTAATAACACTAATTCTCTTCGATGTACTAATGACGGCAATAACTTAACGACTAAAACTTTCGATGGCGTTTATTTGAGTAGTTTTCACAATATTTTTAGCTCACTATCTTACGTTTGCTGTAAACAATTCCATGTGATTATAATGGCAACTGTGAACAGAATTACAGTTAACGATATCGAAATAAGTGATAAAACTATTTTAAATAACCGTATCGACAAGGCAGTTCAGCGAATTTTTCTGCCTCTAAATCTGATGCAAATGCTACTACTGAATCCAAAATATCACATCAAGAACAATTTTATAAATCCAAATAATTGTTTGAATAAGTTCATATTAATAATCGGTGCCGTGATATTCCTGACTGTGTATTTCTATCGTGTTCTAGAAGTAATGCTGGATGACAATTTCAGACGATACAGTCCAATTAATTACTTGATGTTTGCATCTATCTTCGAAATTATTTTTAAGTGTTTTGGATTAGTTATGAACTTGATTATTAACTTCACTCATTCTAAGAATAGTGTTCTGTTTGTTTTACACTTACAAGAAGTGCACAGATTTCTATATAATGAACATAGTTTTGAACGTTACATCACAAGAAGTTGGATAAGCGTCGCAGCATTCTTTGGGTTTTATATACTTGTTATATTATTTCAAAGCATAATGTACCTATTACTTCCTTGGCATGTCATCATATATATGCTGATAATGTCAACTCTTGAGTCAAATTTAATTTATGCAATGAGATTAATTAAATTATTGACTGATAAAGTTTTGCTATGGAATACACAGTTATTGCTAGTCCCTAAAAATGGTAGTGGCAAACTTCAGATCTCAAAGATGTTTCACGCTTATGTCCAAATATTAAAATGTTATGAGATTTTCATAAACATTTATCAGTTACCGGTAAGTGAGCATGCAACTTTTTTGATATGCTATGTTACGTTTATGCAAGAAATTTTGCTGATTTATGCCAGGTATGTAGAATTTCACATATCAACGTCTTACAAATGCATGAAGTGGCTCGCGTTTGACCACTATCTCATCTGAAGGTAAACGAAGACTTGGTCGATGATAGAACACGCTTGGCAAGATATAGATAGCCCTGTTCACTCTTGACTTAAATTCCCCCAGGTTGTAGCTATCAGACAGCACAGAAATCGGCAGGGAATTCCACTTCTCAGCATTACGCACAATGAATGAATTCTGATGAATGTATTTGGTGGTTTGATAATGGAACGGGAATGGCGAAATTAAGTAATGCAATTCCGACGCTTACTCCCCGAAAAAAACCGATAAAAAATTTACAGACTAGGAACTCTGCGCCGATGGTCAAGACTACTTCTAGTTCATGCGTTGGACGGGTTCCGTCTATCTGGCAGAATCTTGTTGCTCCGAAATTTGTTTGGCATAACACACTTGGCATAATCTTCTTTAAAAGAATATTTTAAAGGCATAAAAATTATTAAATATAATTATTGTTTGGCCAAATGTTTATATGTGCGAATTTACAATGGCATACTTTTAAGATGGCAGAATTTTATTTAGCATAATTACCTTTGGCAAAGTTTAAGTTCCGCATAATTTCGTTAAGCATAACGTTTATTTAGAGCGATAATTATTTGGCACAATGTCACTTGGCCTACTATGAAGATGGCAGAATTTCATTTGAAATAATTTTATTAGGCATATTACCATTTCTATAAAATAGCATTTATAACGTTAAATTAAAATTTAAATATTGTCTTAAAAAGTCAATATGTTGTGATACAAAAGTTAGTTACAGAAACGAATCGCTGCAAAACCGACTCCACGTAGTCTTGTCTGCCCTATCCCTAGAGTGTAATTTAAGCCCACGTAGGCGCGGAGGGGCGAGGTGGCCTGCGAGCTGAGGAGCAGGTGGTTTTAGTACGCTTAAAACCATCTGCGACGATAAACTCGCTTGGGACCGCCAGAACCCTACAGCGCCGGAGCCGCGACAGAAACCATGCCTGCTGCATGTTGCATGCTGCATGCTTAATGCATGATTCCTGCATGCTTGCTGCTTGCTTACTGCATGCTCGCTGCCTGCTTGCTGTATGCTTGTTGCATGTCTTCTACATGCTTGCATGTTGTATGCTTGCATGCTGCATGCTTGCTGCATGCATGGTGTATGCTTGTTTGCATGCTTCTTACAGGGAAACAAAAAACACATATGTTCACAATCAACTGTTTTATTTAATGATAATAATACATGCAGAAAAAAAATGTAATAATTAATTAAACAAAATACATAGGCAATTTATGTTAAACTAATCTTAAATTAGCTCCTATTGCCTTCAGAAACCCATTTTCAGTGTAATCTGATTGATTATTTAATATAATTTCTATGCGACACTTTTTATCCAAAACTTTTTTTCTTTTTGCTGGTACAGGGGCGCCTGTACCTAGTTTATCTATTTCTATGATAGAGAATTTTATTTCTTTGATTAGTTGATTTGATATAGTATAGAATCCCACATGATTTGCACTCACTACGCTGTTTATCCTGTGATGCCACGATTCAGCATAATTTTGTGTTCTAGGGATATCTTGGTCCAGCGGCTAGGCTTATATTTTGTGGCGGAGAACTTGTTCCCCAGATGTAATTATCGCTAAACCATTGTGCAATAGTTTCCGCCCCAGGGGATATATTTGGGCGCCATTCATCAAAATACTTTAGTATATCAATAGGTGATAATTAAGAAAGAGCAAATAAACATTTCATTTCCATGGCAAATTTAGCATCATTATGGCAAATTTAGCATCATTACCATATAGTTTTTGGCAGCCACTTTTCTGTATTTTTCGGTATATGATTTGCCCTAAATGGAAATTGCATCCTTTGATTATAACATTATCGAAATAATTTTTAAAAGTAATTTGGGGCGCTTGTTCAAAGTCCATTATTATATAACGGGGTGATAGGACTATATCAGCGGATGCACAGCATTCCAATAACATTTCAATAAATGTATCATAGCTAGCTATGATACATTTATTGCACTTATTTTTTGGTACTTATGATTAATAAGCCCAAAGCTAAGTAAGCCAAAAGCCCAAAGTTAAGTTTTATCCTTATTAATCACAAGTGCCAGTACCATCGGAAATGTTACATTATGATGCACAGACCCATGTATCACATATAGTTGATGGAATATTTTTGGAACAATTTTGAAGGTGCCGCCTGCAAGCCAATATTTGGATCGGCTTAAATAATGTAATAATTTTTTGTTGTGAACATAATTATCCGACAGATGTTGTTTAATTGATCTCTTATAATCAAATCATTTTCCAAATAGTCACAATGTAGCTTATTCATATCGAGTTTAAAATCTACTGTTTCTGGTTCAGTAATAGGCTGTTTCCCTTTTTTCTTATTTCTATATAATTATAATTTGCTTTAAATTTTTTGTTGTTGGTAAATGTGCTGAAATCACTTCTGATGCTGTAGATAAGCAATCGTTTATTACCTGACTTGTTTTTTTTCCCAATGTTATGAATGGATTCTTCTTTAATCAAATTTACAATGTCAGCCACCTTTGACTTTATAACATCAGGTCATGATTATGGTTAAGTATTTTTTTGCTTGTCAATTTATGCATATCACTTTCTCTGTTATACATGGTGATTATTCTTACGTTACAATTATATGTTTTGTATTTGTCGCTTTACACTTTTTTTTTTCGTAAATGGATCCATACATTTCTAACTTAATTCCACCTTTTCTTGATCTAAACACTTTTAAATTACTTTCTGCTGACTTTTCCATATTTAATAAACTTTAACTTTGTTTTGCTCAACGCAATAAAACGGTATGACAACTAATAATAACTACCTCCCATTATAGCAAAAGTAAAAATGATTTGATTAACGCCTGATCAGAAAGATGTAGCAATAAACATTATTGTCGTATGATCGTGGCGAAAACAAAATAGTGTTCAATAAATTTTACTAGTGTGGTAAGAAATACAAAATTATTCTAATGTGAATGGGTGTGTGTTATTGTAAAGTTTTATTCTATTCTATTCTAGCAATTATTATGGATATGAAATGTATGCCAAAAGATGATTCTAACTATAAACTTTCTGAGATATGATAGTTCTGCCTTTTTTTTTTAAAAAAAAAAAACGTTGCCCTACACTAGGAATTATTCCTGTATTGTGGGTGCGTTCACAACCATATAAATTCACACACACAAGACCCCCAGACCCGGAACAACTATCTGCAGGTCACTATAGATTGGAAACGTATGCCAAAAGACGATTCTGACTGTGATCTTTCTGTGATATGATGGTTCAACTTTTTAATTATTATGGATATGAAATTTATGCCTAAAGATGATTCTGCCTTACAAAATTGTGAGTTATGAATGTATGCTAAATGAGTGTCTGCCAAACGATTTTCTGCGAAATGAAGTTTATACTTTCCGCTGTTGTGCAAAATAATATTATGACATAAAAAGTTCTGCTATAAAAGGGGGACCCGCGTTGGACACGAATCTCTCAGCAATAGTGTTATCGTCTGCGTACCTTATCGCACCAAACTGTAGATCATTAATGTGTAGCAAGAACAATGCTCCCGAGAGTTCAACCTTTGAGGGACCCAGGCATTAATATCCTATTGACCGGACGAGCAGCCCTTGATAACCAAAAAACCAAAGATAGACCGTTCTTTTAGCAAGTCTGCAGTCTAATCACCAATCCAGTTGGTAGAAGAATGAAGGAAGGAAGGTTACTTATAAGGTTTTCTTGCAAGACCCTGTCGAAATCTTCGACATATCGAGGGAGACGCAAGCGCTTCCCCTTTTTCTTCGCTTCTCGATGGCGACACTCCAGATTTAAATGGCATACGCTAAGAGATCGTCTAACCCCAGTTGAATACTAAAGAAATCGTTATAGCCAATCTGACCAAAGTAATGGCTGTATTTTACAAGAGATAGTGATGCCTTAGCTTTTTTCTCTATGTGATGTCAGAGTTTTCTTTTATTAATTTATAAGGCCTATTTCATTGTTTACAAATTAATGGTAATTTTCAGATCCTGTACAACATTGCAGCGACATTTAGTGAAGGTTTGGCGAATATTAATATTATTATAGAATACTGCAAATATGAATTTGAACATAAGATTGTAAGTTAATCGATATGATCAATAAAACCTTTTGGCTCGGCAAACTTTGTCTACACTTACAAAAGGGAATTAAGTTAAATTTGCGAAAAAAAATCTAGACATCAAAACCATCTGCAGGCGTAGCATGACCAATGTCATGCCTATTCTACGAAGTATACAAAGTTCTTTGCTACTCAACATATCTTCTACCCGAGTACGGCGTGACAAGTAGACTTGCGTGTCTAAGAAGATAAAGACTTAAATATTCTTTCTATAGCAACGAGAAAGAACCTAGTGATGAATATAGTAAAGTCTAGAGACAATCTACGAATCATATGAGACTTATACGTTTATTTAAAGAAATAGTGTTTAATGCACAAGTTTTAATAACAGAAAATTTTAAAATCAGCAATGATATGGTGCGTCCATATCATAGCTGACCTTAAAATTGTCTAAAAATTCGTTTTCAACAAGATCGAGGGCCTCAGTTGAAGCTTATACAACGTTGCTTTGAGCTTTCCTTTCAGTCCTCTCAGCCCAAAAGCTGAGGAGATAGCGACTTTTATCTGGACATGATTTTAAATATGTTATACTATTTTAATAGTGGTCGATGGAAGCGTGGGTATAATCCAGAATAAAAAGACCGTATGTCAACCAATCCGCCGAACCCAACACAGACCTATCATGTGAAAAATCCAGTCCGCAGTTCACCCAGTAGTTATGCCATTCAAACGCTTTAACTACCTGAAAGTTGACTGGGGATGACGAATTATTTAATATTCCACCTATTCTGCAAAATTACGAGTCATTCGTAAGAGTAGTCACATTAAATTCTCGAAAATATATACCTCGAGGATGTCGCACGTCGTACATTCCTGTCTTATACCAGGAATCTGACAAACTTCTAAAAACGTACGAACAATTCTATGACGGTGATCCTTTCTCAGCTTAAACCGTTGAAACTGGTGAAAAACTGCTATCACTTATAAGCAAACGACACAGGGAAAAATGGGTAGACACGGGTAACCGTGTTGTGAGTCATGTCGATAGTAGTAATAATATCGACATGACTTACAATAGAAAAAAAACAATGTCCACTATCCGCAAACTCACTAGTGAGCCTCCACTACCTTATACGCCCAGTGCAGTTACTGCTTATCAAGTCGCCCACCAACGCCTCTTAAACGGTTAACCACCACAATGCCTCGGTAGAATTCCCAAAATTAATAATTCGTCATTTTCCTGTGAATCTGTGTGCGAACCATTTCAACTACCAGACATCGTCCCAGCCATTCATAGGCTGAGCTTTGGTAAGGCCTCCAGAGTTGACAACATTTCACTCACAAATTAAACACCTTGACCCAGTATTTATCACATGGTTGTTAAAACTTTTCATCCACTGCTTGGAGTTTGCGAAAATACTTCGCTTTTGGAGAAGATCAAAGGTTATTGCTATTCCCAAACCTGGGAAACCACATGACGATCCTAAAAACTGAAAAAAAATCTGTGTCACACTTACAAACTGTTCGAAAGACTACTGCTAGCACGTCTTACACAACTCGTTGGCTCAAAACTCATGCCAGAGCAAGCCGGATTTAGAACTGAAAAATCTTTCTGCGACCAAGTCCTTAACGTAACGCAAGACATTGAGGATAGGTTCAAAACCAAGAAAGTAACCGGTGCAGTATTTGTGGATTTGTCGGCATCCTACGATACCGTTAACATGCAGCATTTGTTGTGGAAGGTTACCAATCTAACAGAAGACCCAAACTTTACTCGAGTTCTTAGAGAACTCCTCAGTAACTGACGTTTCCAGGAGAACCTTCTTAATGACAAAAGCAGGTAGCGATCCCAAAAGAATGGACTGCCTCAAGGTAGTGTTCTGGCTCCGTTGCTGTTTAAAATTTACACCAATGACCAACCGGTGAGCCCTAACGCAACCCGCTTTCTGTACGCTGACGACTTCATAACATACAAGCGAGTCGAACGCTCAACATCTCGTGGCAGGAGGTGCCCATCATCCATAGTCCCCATTCAAGATATCTCGGCATCACTTTGGATAGATCCCTCAACTACAGAAGGAATCGCGAGAATGTGAAACAAAAAGTACATGCAAGGAACAACCTACTACGCCACCTTATGCCCCCCAACTGGTGGGGATCTTCCCAGGTCCTGCGAACAACTGGGATGGCGCTCTGCTTCTCCGATGGTGAAAATGCCTGTCCAGTTTGGCGCTCCGCCCACTTCAACTTAGTGGATGCAGCACTCAATGAGACATATTTCCACTGGTTGCCGTAAACCGACCCCGGTACGAATGCTGTATCCAATAATCGGCGTTACACCCCCAGAAATCCGCAGGATTATAATCCTGGCTATAGCCAGCCGCATATAAAAGTCTAAACAACAGATCGACCCACGCCATCAAATGCACAATCATAGTTCGGTGCCCCGTAGACTTAAAAGTCGAAAAAGTTTTATTGGAAGCGTGAGTCCATCTCACGGTAACAACACCTCGGAGAGATGCTACCTTTGGCGGGAAACGCTCAAACCTCCTGATGACTTCATTGAGCCGTTGGAGAGCCTCCCCACCTGGACACGCGTTTCCATGGCTGACCTGGAAAAATATAAACAGACTTCGCACTCAGGTCTGCCGCAGCAAAGACAATCTCCATAGATGGGAGTTCTCAGACGGTTCCTATCTTCAGTGTTTGTTACCGCCCTACCGCGTGTTTGTCCTATCTTCAGTGTTTTCCGCAGACCATGTCCCACCTTCCATCTTGCACCTCATGCCCTGTTACCTGTTCACGCATAGATCTGATGACAGCGTCAGCGGACGGCGTTATCGTGGCTGAATACTGGACCAAGCAAGTTATTGAAAGTAAATACTCTATTTACGTGTTTCCATCGACACGCTAAGAAGAAAAAGACCGAATAAAAGTATTCCGATAAGTCAACAATTTTGTCTTCAAATTTGATTTAGACTTTTTTTTTATATTTATTTAAATCGAACACACGTGATTCATATTTTTGTTAGCAACATTTATAAAACTAGGTTAGTAACCTTTCTTATCAATAATCAATTTTTGTCGATAGAGATTTGGTCGACAAACTACAGTGGTCATGCTACGTGTGCTGGTCCAATACCCATTTCTACAACTTTTAAATAACACTTATAAATAAAATGAAGCTAGAGTTGGTTATTTGCGATTCGAGGTAGGCTGAATTTTAAGTGATTTCCCTAAGGAATCCAGAACACATCTAGATTTTATAACCAAAAGTAGTTACATCAGACACATTGCCCCTTTTTTTTTTTGACACATTGAACCCTTTTTTTTTTTGTTGCCGGGGTGGAAAATCCTCATGGATGTTCTTCGCCCGGGGCAGGCGAAGGGCAGCCCCTTCGCCTGCCCCGGGCTGATGCTCAGACTCTTACTGACTAAAAACCACCCCGGTGTTCCGCCCCACACTTGGACACCGGGGATCGTGAGAGCTAATACGACTTCCATGATCCCCGGCTAATGCCGGCCCGCCCATGCGGGCCACCTCTGGCTCGCGGGGAGAGTGAGGTGTCCTCTCCCCGCGACGTCTAATAGGGGCGCGCGTGGAACACTACGCGCCGCCGCCTTGGGTCCTGCTGGATGGGGGGCGGCGGATGACTCCGATCGATGGGCTGGAAGAGGGCGTTGTCCGCCCTTCGCCGACGCCCGGTACGCCTGCTGCGGATCGGGCGAGTGGCCACGGCCTCCCTCTCCCTCTCCGCAGCCTCTTTCTGCGAAATTATGCTTCACAGAAGGAGATCACGGCATTCCACGACTCGGCACTCCCGACCATCGAACGAGCGACGGCCGGCAGCGACAGGTCGGGTCCCACTTCGGACACATTGAACCCTGGCCCAAGTTTTAGAGCGGATATGGTTTAAATGATTCCCAAAAAAAATGGAGACTTTATCATTTTTAGTAGTAGATTTTTTATTTAGGCTTACTGAATGCGTATATATAAATTAGTTATTATAATAAATTATCCTCTAAAAAGTTATTAATATGCTTTACTACTTGGTACTAGGCTTAAACATCCGGTAAGCCTTAATTAAAAAATATGTACCACTAAAAATTATAAAGTGTCTACTTTTTTTGGGAATCGTTTGAAAAATATCCGCTTCCAAGCCGCGGGCCTGAAATTGGAAAAAAAATTAGACATTAGGCCAGATGGTTCAGATATCATCATCATCATCATCTTCCTGCCCTTATCCCATGTTACTTGGGGTCGGCGTAACACGTTTTTTTCTTCCATTCTGTTCTGTCAGCCGTCACGCTATCACTAACTCCCTTTTCTTTCATATCACTCCTCACACAATCCATCCATCTTTTCTTTGGACTCGATCTCCCTCTACATCTTTTGGTTACATGTGTTTCATCCCTCCTCTTCACATGACCATACCAAGATAAGCGGTTCTCTTTAAAATTATTTCATCACCACTGCTCTCAAAACGGTGAAGGAAAACATCGTGAGGAAACTGGCATGTCCAAGCACCAAAAATTCAAACATAATTCGACATGATTGTGACATCCACCAACCCACATTGAACCCGCATTTTAGATAGCCCATTCTCTCACAGAAATTTTTGTTAGCCACCACTGACGGTTCCCATCGTGGTCGATGCCTGAATGCCTAGGAGTAGTGGATAAATTCTCAACATGAGTTACCGCACCCCTGGCCACTCAGGCAGGGAAGGAACAGGGGTGGGTTTTAGTCAGTAAGAGTCTGACACACCCTCCTGCTCTACCCAGAGCGGGAGATGTCATTGGATAATTTCCTAATCCATCATCATCTTCCTGCCCTTATCCCATGTTACTTGGGGTCGGCGCAACACCCAGATGCCAGATGGTTCAGATGTATTATATAGTATATAGTCCTTCTCAACATTTAACGCTTAAGTTTCACACATGCGGCAACCATCAACCCATAGATTGTACCTGCATTCCCATAGACTGCACTCCTTCGACTAGATACCTCGGTATAACAATCGATGAAAATTTATCCTAAAAACCATTTATACATCTGCATACCGCTCGCGTTAGAAAACTCATCTATGTTATGAAAAATTTACGGGATTGCTCGCCCAAAATTCTGCGAACGATGTATCTTTTTCTCTGTCAATCAGTGCTCGTATGGGATCTCGGTCTGCGGTAGCGCCCGTAAAAGCACATTTATAGATATGGAAAGGGCAAAGAGGACCGTCATTAAAGTGATGTTAAATAACGATTCAAATGTCTGACAGACTTGCTCTACAACGATTTTCCAGTTCTCCGAGTTCGGCAATTGTTCATTCTGAGTCATTACACGCTCATAAAAGGGTACGATTTTATTTGATTTGCCATGGAATTAAGGGATGAAATTTGGAGGCGGGAGGTGTAGACCCCCGCCTATGGAGGAAAAAGCACGGAAAACCCACTTTTTTGTGAATTTTTAAAAATCGCATTTTGAGGTTAGGTTTACGTAATTTTTATCGATTTAAAGGGAGAAAAGGTGAGGGTGGAAGATGTAGAATCCCCCCATGAAGAAAAAGTTTTAGTTAGTACTAAAAATGAAATCTAGTCGTTTCTGCCACTCGCCGGCCGCTTCCGCGGCACCGCTCGCTACGCTCACTCGGCTCGTGCGTAGGGGGTCACAGATTTTACCTAACCTAACCTAACCATTTTATTGAAGCAATCAAAGCCACTACGAAAATCCACAAACCACTAAAACCAATACTAATTCGCTAAAAGGAAAGTCTAAACCACCACAGCTAGTGCAAAATCTACTGAGTTGGCAACACTGATAATGTTTGTCACATTATTGTTATTTTATTAGTTGAGTTAGCTCATCAAAAGACACTTCTTTTGCTATTAGTTTATTAACTTCTTTACTCCACTTTACAAGTTTGCGCTCATTATGACAAGACTCCAAATTGATTCTAGAACACCTCTTAAAAAACATTTCGTTACAAAGCTATATTCGTGACAGACAGCACACCACAGATAATCAACTAATATTGTCAACTTCATAAAAAGGTTTAGACATGCGGACATTGAACCTCAACACTCTCCCTCAATGTTCGCACACTCGAATTACACTATCTAACATTTCAACAAGTTAAGCATGCTACGCAATCTTATAAATCTTTCTCCTGATAAGGGTTTCGTCAATATATCTGCAATTTGTTCTGTGGTTGATACATATTTAACTGATATTAAACCTTCCTCTACCTTTTGTTTAATAAAATTAAATTTTACATCAATATGCTTTAAACGTTTCTGATCTGGATTCTTTACAACTTTCATAGTACTTTGATTGTCCTCAAAAATAACAGTATTACTTATTACAATGTCAAAATCGTACAACAGTTTCATTAGCCAACAAGCTTCAACAGATGCTTCACATAAAGCAACTAATTCTGCCTCAGTTGTACTCAACGCAACAGTACTTTGCTTCTTTGATTTCCATGTTACTGTATTATCGAATAACTTGAACAAATATCCACTAGTGGATTTCCTATCGTTATCGCGTGCAAAATCTGCATCTGCAAAACCTGTTAAGCTGTCATATTTACACTTAGAATATTTTAAATTAAAATTAATACTTTGTTTGACATATCTAAGAACATGCTTTAAAGCTTGCCATAACTTCAAAGTTGGCTTTGACTGGAATCTACTCAAATATGATACAGCCGTTGCTAAGTCTGGTCTTGTGCTTACCATAGCATACATCAAAGAACCAATAAGAGACCTGCACTGATGTTCAAAAGTCATATCAATTTCACATGCGTCAAAGTCTAGTTTAAAATTAGGGTCCATAGGAGAATTACTCCCTTTACAATTGTCCATGTTATAAGATTCAAGAACTTTTTGTAGATACTTAGATTGATTAAGATAAATACCATCATGTTTCTTCTGAATACTGATGCCAAGATATGTCAGATTGCTGTCCCCTAAGTCTTTCATGCAGAATTTAGTTTTTAAGAAGTTTTTGACATACTCAATTTCAATAGTACTAGGCCCTACTATCAGTAAATCGTCCACATACAAAATCAAATAGAGGTTACCTTTACTATAAAGACAATAGTCATTCTGAGATCGTGTAAAACCACATCCAGTAATAACTTCCGTGAATTTTTCATACCAATATTTAGGACTCTTCTTTAATCCATAAAGAGATTTTTGTAATTTTAGAACTTGGCCTTCTGGAACTGTCAGCCCTTGTGGAGGTTTCAAATACACTGTCTCGTCAATTCGTCCATATAAGAATGCTCCCTTGACATCCATCTGATGTATTTCATAATCTTTCTGAGCAGCAACCGATAAAAGAACTCTCAAGGTTTGCAACTTCAATACGGGTGAGTATGTATTTTCTAACTTATCCTTCTGTTGAAAACCTCTCACTACCAGTCTTGCTTTACATATTTCTTCTTCTCCTATATTTTTCTTTGTAAAAACCCATTTACTTTCCAATAGCTTTTCTTTCTGTGGTTCAGGTACAAACTTCCATGTTTCATTTTCTTTTAAAACCTTTAATTCCTCATTTATTGCCTTATTCCAATGTTCCTCATCTTTTCTCCCTCTAATGTCATCAAACTTAGTTGGAACATCCTGGTAATTTGACAATAATGCATATAATGCTGTATCATCCTGGTCTAAATAAATTTCATAATCTTTTTGCCATGCTGGTTTCCTTATTTCTCTCTTTTCTCTCCCTCTTTCTAAGGTGTCTGTCTTTTTGTCTCTATCATTATCCATTTCTTGTGTCTCCTTTTCTTTACCATCTTTACTTTTTCCATTATTCCTATTCTTTGATACTTTTCGCTCACTGTTTTTCATTGATACATTTTCATTATAGCTTTCCTCCTCACTTTCTTCTTCTTGTTCATTTTTTTCATCTTCTTTCTCATCTTTTGTGTCCTGTGTGTATCTCACATAATTGTCACATCCGGATTTTGTTTCATCAAATACCACATTCCGTGCTGAGATTACTGTCCTTGTCTCTGTATCATACAGCTTATATCCCGAATTGACATATCCAATAAAAATCATTTTCCTACCTGAATTATCCAATTTATGTCGTAGCTCTCTAGGTACATGATTATATGCTGTACACCCAAATATGCGCATAGCTCTCACATCAGGTTTCCTTCCTTCCCATAGCTCTGATGGTGTTTGACGTTTTCCTTCAGTCGGGCTTCTGTTAGTAACATAGGCTGCAAACAAAACTGCATGGCCCCAAAACTCTTTACTAAGCTGTGAGTCCAACAAAACTGTTTTTGCCTTTTCTATTAATGTGCGGTTCATTCGTTCTGCTACTCCATTCATCTGGGGATTGTATGGCACTGTATATTGCATTTGGATTCCTTTGCTGTAACAAAACTCTTGAATTGCATTGATACATATTCACCGCCATTATCTGATCTCAACTTTAACATGTTAACATTGAAATGGTTGGTTGCATAAAAATAGTACTGCTTGAATTTGTCAAAAACTTCACTTTTATTAGAAAGTAAATAAACCCAGACAAAATGAGTATAGTCACCTATAAATGTCAGAAAGTACTTGTATCCTTCCTTAGTCAGTGGGGTGATAGGTCCGCAGACGTCAGTGTGCACTAATTCTAGTGGTCTAGTTGCCCTACGTCCTTGTTTGTTAAAAGGTTGTCTTGTCATTTTACCTAGTAGGCATGGTTCACACACAGAGTTACTACTATTACATTTAGTCAAATCATCCATACCACTTACCATTTGATTTTGTGAAAGCAAAGTTAAATTTTTTAAGCCGAGGTGACCAAAACGTCTGTGCCACAGCTGCATTACTTGATCATTATGACTGTTACTTAAGTTACATTCATCTTTTAATATTTGCATGTGTATAGTATACAAAGACCCTTCATTATTTCCAATCATTGTCAATTGATTAGATTTGTAAACTCTAACTTTACCATTTAAAAATTCAATGCTATAACCATTACTCTCAATTTTAGTAACAGACAACAAGTTTTTTCTCAGCTCTGGAACATAATATACATTTTTAATAGTACAATTTATATATCTATTACCAACACAACTTCCCAATTCCAACCGCCATTAAACTCACTCCATTCTTGGCTGCAGCTATCACTTTTGGTGTATTTAGTTCAATATAGTTATAAAATGCACTTTTGTCATTTGTTAGGTGGTCCGATGAACCCGAGTCCACACACCAACTTATTTTGCACTGATCACTAACTTCTTGGTTCCGTTCATTGCCTGCCAGAAAAGCATGTTCATTCTCTGTTGATGCTGCATATGTCTGATGATTATTTTCTGGATAGCTAGGTCCTTGTACCTGCCATGGTCTTCTGCTTGGGTTTCCGCGACCTCTTCCTTGTGACCAACTTTTGCTTCCAAATGCTGCCCGGTGTGGTGCTTTATTTCCTCTTCCTTGACTTCTTGAATGATTTTGTCCGTGTCCACGGGCTGGTCCCTGGTGGTGTCTTGCTCTGCATTCGTATTTTTTGTGGCCTGGCTTGCCGCATCCAAAGCACAAAAAAGAATTCCTTTGGTGCTCCATTGTTTGTGGTCCCATCTTATTTCTCTTTTCTTCCTCTCCCAGTAATCTGTCCCTTACTAAATCTACTGTCAGGTTTGGTAATGACTCTAGAGTTGTTACAATAACTTTGTACGATTCTGGCATAGATAGCAATATTACATTAACCTTTTCTTCCTCTGCTAAGGGGCTTCCTGCATCTTTTAGCTGCCCGAATATTTTTGACAACGTAACAAAATGGTCTCCGAGTGACGTACCCTCTTTGTATTTTATATTGTTTAGTTCCCGCCGTAAGAACAATTTACTTCTGGTGCCTTTTTTCATAAATTGTTGCTCTAATTTATACATCATTTTGTACGCTGTATTTTCCTCTTGAATATAATCAATATGGCTGTCGGCGACGCCGCTTATGATAATGCTTTGAGCTCGAGCTTCAAGTTTTTTATTCTCGGGGACGCTCGCAAAAGCTTTACTTTCTATTGCATTTAAACATTCATTCTCCCGTAGTATACTGCTAATACGGAACTTCCATATTGAAAAATCTTCGCCGGCAAATTGCTTTAGCTTAATCATTTCCGCCATGTTACCTTGACACGAGCGCATATAATTGTAGAAAACCAATTACGTCGGCGCGGGCGCGAACCACGCTCTGCTACCACTGTTATTTTATTAGTTGAGTTAGCTCATCAAAAGACACTTCTTTTGCTATTAGTTTATTAACTTCTTTACTCCACTTTACAAGTTTGCGCTCATTATGACAAGACTCCAAATTGATTCTAGAACACCTCTTAAAAAACATTTCGTTACAAAGCTATATTCGTGACAGACAGCACACCACAGATAATCAACTAATATTGTCAACTTCATAAAAAGGTTTAGACATGCGGACATTGAACCTCAACAATTATCAGTGTTGCCAACTCAGTAGAGTTGTAGAATACACTTGTAAAATGTTTTACGTTTGGTTTCACTTATCGGCAATAGTCGATAAACTATTCTAAGTGCTAACTTAAATCAGCGACATACTATATGTGATATAATGAAATATGCCTAAAAACTATCTAAATCATTAGATATACATATATTTATTTCATCAATATTATGGAGTAAATCATTTTAGTGCGTTGAATTTTCTCTAGTATATCTACAGTAGTCTATGCTTACGTAAAACGAAACGTTCAATGGTTTAAAAGAGTGTCCATGAAGTTTCTTGCACGTTCTTCTCCATAACGCCTTGGAATGTGCAATTAGCTTCATGTTTCTCCCTGACTCACTTATTGACAATTCAAAAGTGCCTGTAAATGGTTTATTTGAAATAAATGATTTGAATTAGAATTGAATTTGAATTTGAATGATGAGACAAAATGTCAAAATGTCATGCTATTGTTAATTTTCTACGATTTTGTTTTTTTTTTATTTCTCGTAAACCATTTATTTCCGTGCAAAATAAACATTACGTGGAAGCTTCTAATACATTATGATCTTTTTGTGAAAAAAACTATGGACTCGAAACTCTACGTCAGATTAAGTAAAGCTTAGCCCATAAAACAATTAAAAACAGACCTGACTACCAAAACCTGCTCTCGCGTTTCGCGCTAGACGATGCCCCTCTTACTCACACATACATGTCTACAATAAAATTTACTAAACAAATTCTATGATATTAAACGACTTAACCTGTAAAGCCCCGAAACTCACCGGTGAGTCGGACCAAAAAAAAAAAAAATTAAAGAGAATAAAAAAATAAAAAAAATCGGCTGTCAACCCGGGTTGTCCTCGGGGTTTAATTTGACAACCCGGATTTTGCCATGGGGCTTCACAGGTCTTCAAATCTTGTAAGAAAATGACCAAAAAGACACTAATCTCCCTCTAATATGAGGAAACAGAGGAAATACTCAATTAATAAATAGTTTTAAGTTCTGAATCAACTCCACAAATGTCCCAAGCCACAATCATAACTCTTTCCTTTAGCAAATGCTCATCACACAACACTTGTAAGTGTCACACTACACTAACAGCAATGTCTTGCTTTTAGTGCACTGTGTTGTGTAAGTGTGACACTGACACAAAACGTTAGAATTATTTTGAATTTTATTATTATTCAAGAAGATAACCCTATACCGAAATTGTGTTTTTTTTTCTCTTAATTATATTTGGACCATTGTACCCACTCATATTGAAAGTGTTTTAAATTTAATGTTTTTTTTTGGGCGTATCAGACTCTTACCGACTAAAACCCACCCCTGTTCCTTCCCTGCCTGAGTGCTCAGCGGTGCGGTAACTCATGTTAAGAATTTATCCGCTACCCCTAGGCATGCAGGCACCGGCCACGATGGGCCCCGTCAAACTCCGGCCCCTGATATACAGGTTCCGCCTAGTTCGGGGACTACTGTGAAATTTTATGTCTATCACTACTCGTTACAATTATTTATTAAAATTTGGTATTATTATGAACTTTTTTGTAACAATGATTCAATAAATTTATTAATATATTTATTTCTCTTTAAGTGATAGACGAGGTTTATAACTGTAATTTTTCAATACTTCTTCTACAAGATTCTTTTATTCTTTTAAGCTGGAAAATCATTTGGTTTCGATATTTGTCCTTTCCTGGATATTCAAAAACATTACCATACAAATCTCAATCAGTCTGCAGCTCGAGGCTTTCTATAAAGCTGTGAAATATACACAAGATTCATGTGAATTTATTTTATCATCAAACTGTTCAGGTGTATATCTTTTAGAATTTCTTTGCATGATTTTTGTTAATAACGTGTTTTGATTTATTTTTCATTCGTGTCAAACTTAGACGTGGTTAGATTATGAGTGAACGAGAGGATTTCTATAATTATTGAAAGCTAACGCACATTGTGATGTTTAAGCATCTGTTTGAGATCCAATAAAATCGGGAGAACTACAGCATTTTTCATCATTCCCATTTTCTTTCTTTACAGATGATCAAAAGCAAATATGCAAAAATATTCAGCGGATGTGTCGTTCATCATTTAGCAAGATGAGGGTCTTAGGCCTGTTTTATATAGATGTTTGTCACCCGTTCCGTCTGCTTGTACTTCTTACCCATTACACTGTTATACTGTTACAGTTTGCTTTACTGTAGAATTGATTTGTTGAAAAATTGACGTACAGACGTCAAACAGTCGGCTGTTTGTTAACATTTTAAAATAAAAAAGTGCTCTTTTCCAAAGTATATATTGTTAAAAGTCAAGCTTTCACTTCTTAAATTAGTAAAAATTCGTGTACAGTGAAGCAGTGGCATAAAAATAAAATAAAAGTGCAAAAACATGAACATTTGAACCAAAGTGAAAAAAAAACTACCTACTAAATGCAAAAAGTGAATAAATAAACTTAAATATTATTAGGGTGTTTGATGATTGTACACAGCACATAATAGAAGATCTATCAACTCCCAAACTAAGTCTGGCTTGTATTTTGGGAGTTAGTGGTTCTTATGATGTAGGGATTACACAGACACAACTTTGTAGCCTAGTATTTGACTTCCAACACTTAATTGAATTTAATTTCGGAACATACATTAAGAAATAAACTATGTTAAGTATCCATATTCACCAAAATAAATATTAATAATGTACTATTGATGACAAAGGTGCATGGAGAGCCTAAGGTCGACTTTTGACTGTGAGGTTTTGCATTACGTATCATGACTTTCATGAGACGACTAGATGGCGCTGTTCAATCATGAAAATAACACTGCAAAGCTTATAAACCTTATTATGCAGAGGCAGATAATAAGGTTTTTAATACCTAAAATAATTACTAAGTAATAATAATATATTTATATTCAAATAAACAAAAATTACTATATTTTCTTATTTCCGAGTACTTAATACAGCGCCATCTAAACCAAACTAAATAAGCCAATTGGTACTATATCGGTTAATTCGACTACAGATGGCGTCGATCATAAATAATAAAAATCCCTACATTCACAAAGTAGCTCTTATTTTCACGTTTCAGAATAAATAATCAGTAGCTCAGGTGGATAAGCATGGCAGAATAACATAGATCGTTCAACAGGGCACCGGTTCGCAACCCAGCTCTCTGTCGACTTTTTTTAAATTTAATTATTATAATATATAATTTATATTCTATTTTTTGTATTTTTAAACGTTTTTATTTTATTTTTTGTTATAAATAATATAAAAAATATGAGGTATAAGATGTATAAATGAATATAGGGATAATATACAAGTATACATATACTACTATATATAACATTATATAAATATATATTATATAAATTACTTTCATAATTGGTGGTAAGTATTAGTATTATTAGTAAAAAACATTTATGTAGAAGATTTAGATATATTTTTCTTATAGCTTAAGATTTACTAAGTTTAATTCTCGTAAAGGATAAGAAATGAAACTATTTTATTGATTATAGTTTAAGACATTTAATTCTCAAAGAAGAATACAATTTATGTCTTTCTTTCTTATAGAATGTATAACCTAACCTAGCAGTTTTACATCCACAATTAACAATGATTTAATTCACTTGTTAAGGAGAAATACAAGTAAAATTTATAACTGAATAACTCTATTACAAAATAGAAGACCTTAACAAAGTAAAACTGTATAATGATTGATTTGTGCATTATGTTATGACTAAGGTTCATAGCTTAAGTATTCGTTCCAGAAGGAGGAAGAAATTGAAGCTAAACCTAAAATCAATAACAATTGTAAGACCGGGTTATAGCTGTCATTTTGGGACCGAGTTGTTTATAATAATAAATAAATAATTTATTATGTTGGAAAGGAATCTATATTTATATCGTTTTTATTTTAATTTCTTATATTATATAAGAAATCAAAATCATTAGTGTAATAACATTTTGTTGTTATAAAGTAATGTATAAATTTATCCAACTTACACCAAGTTTGATTACTGTAATTTATCATATAAATTATAGCTACCCCGGTCTTTTCATTTTTACTCAATCATTATTACTCAATTCAATAGTCAACACTTTATATTCTTTAATATTTCGTGTATCCGCCATTTTGATCGATTACAGCTTGCAACCGCGAACCCATGGAGTCTATTAATTTTTCACATAAATTGTGAACCCGTATAGAATTCCATACCTCCATGCAGTGAGTACTCAGTGCTTCCTTAGTCCTTTCGTTCCTATTGTCCCACTTTTGAACCATAACGCCCCATAAATTTTCAATGGGGTTTAAATCTGGCGATCTCGCAGGCCAAGGAATAATTCGTATGTCCGATTGCTGGCTAAACAACTCTTGCACAATTATGGAACGGTGTATAGGACAATTGTCCTGCACGAACGTTATTACTGGCATGTCTTCTACAGGAAAAACATTCCGCACAGTGGGCAACATGACGTCATTCAGCACATCTAAGTAGTTAACACTGTTTGCACGACTGGGTATTACAGTAAGTTCTCCTGGTCCTGCAGCTGTCATCCATCCCCAAATGTTCACTGTTATACGACCGGATTCAGAGTTAGGCACAACGTGATCACTATCATAACGCGTATTATTCCTACGCCACAACCTAACTCGCCCGTGCTGGCTAGACTTGAAAGTCTTTTCATCACTGAAGATAACGTTGCTCCAGTCGAAATGTCTGTATTTCAAAGCGAACTCCAATCGTGCTCTTTTATTAGCTTCGGTTAGCAATGGCTTAATAGCATGTCGACGATAATGCAGACCTACACTATGAAGAGCACGATACACCGTCCGCAAAGATGTATCAAACAACTCTGCGTAATATCTTGTTGGTGTAAAGCCATTTTCCTCATAACCTTGCACCATAAGTTGACGCTGGTCTGAGTCAATATGGCGTCTTCTGCCAGATCTACTGCGGTGTTCCAACGAACCCTCTTCTTGAAACCGCTTTATCCATAAAGTGACAGTCTTTACCTATAAGGGAAATATATTATTTATTATTTTCGTGTATCGATAACCATGGATAATAAAATAAATAACGAACAGTGATTTTAAAACATTACTTACGTTTAAGCCAGTTTCTCTCGAAATTTCAGAATAATTTAGGCCTTGATTATGCAATGCTATTGTTTGGGCCCTCGTAGCCATATCAATATTAGAACGCGAACTCATGGTAAAGATAAATATTAAAAAATTGTTAAATGCAATCGTAACTGAACTCACTCAAAGATACTCGTAGTAAAGAACGTTATGATTGAACAAAAAGATTTAATTTTTATATAGTCAATATTAAACTACCCTCAATTCTTTTGAGATTTATGATACAGGTTAAAGTCGCTAAACAACTTCGATATAATAAAGAGTAGGATAATTTCAACTCATTGCGTAATGACGCAATAGTCCAGTGGCTATGGTATCGGTAAATTTTATGCCACCGAGTTCGAATCCTAGTTATTACAAGCTTTGCTTTATAAGGTTTGTAATGTCGTAGGAGAATTTGTGTTAAAATTAAGTAATATTGTAACTAGCAAAAAACAAGATAATGTTCTTATATTTTCCAATCCAACTACTATACTAGCGCCATCTATGTCGTTCAAGACGTATTATTAAGGCGATGAAACCCTGTACAAACGATTTTGGTTTGGAACTCTCCATGCACTTCTGTCTTCATTAGTACTTATTATTTTTGTTGGTGTCGGTACGAATTAAAGTATTTAAGAGAATAATAAATAAATATATATCTTTTTTTGTGGGGTGGGAAATCATCCAATGATATATCCCGCTCTAGGGTGGAGCCGGAGGGCGTGTCAGACTCTTACTGACTATAACCCACCCCTGTTCCTTCCCTGCCCTGAATGCCCAGGGGCGAGGTAACTCTTTCGAATTTATCCTCAATTCCTGGGCAAAATAACCCATGGACCAAAACTTTACATTTAATTTTTTAATTGTGAGAAGCATCTCAGTTTGAACATAATCTAAAGTTTGCAACCAATTTCTTAATATTATGTTAACCTTTTGTTTTGTTAAGCTGCAGATGTTAATGACGTTGTTGATTGCATTATACAATCTCGAGCTTACTGCGTCAAATTGCCTACACCAGGGTAAACAACTGCACTAGTGCGCTTTTTATTGGTTTTGTCATCAAGTGGTAGTAACAAATGCCTCCAAAGTACGGTTTTTTAAATATAAAATATAATTGCCTCACAGTCATAACCTGATATTCAGCATACAGTTTGGCAGATAATTATTACTCGCGACAACATGCCGGCTGCAAAGTGTGGTGGTTGCGCAAAATTTATATCGCCACTAGAGGCCGCTAGGTGTGGCAATTGCAGCGCTCTATTTTATGGGGCTTGCGGTGTCTTGCTACTGACGGGTTTTATAAAACCTACCTGAGTTTATTCGAGCTGTAAAAATCCATCGGTACCGGGTTTTTTTTGTAGGGTGGGAAATCATCCAATGACTTCTCCCGCTCTGAGTGGAGCGGCAGGGCGTGTCAGACTCTTACTGACTAAAACCCACCCCTGTTCCTTCCTGCCCTTAGTGCCCGGGGACGAGGTAACTCTGTTTCGAATTTATCCTCAACCCCCGAGTAGGCATTGGCCATGACGAGCCCCGTCCTAATTGTTGACAACTCTTTGAGGCGCGCGTGGAACACTACGCGCCGTCGACTCTCGGGCCTGGTGCTGATCGGACGGCGAGCTACCCATTACTCGCCGTCCGCAGGCCCGGGTATATAGTGTCGGGTCAATCTAGCTTTTGGGTCGGTAGCTAGATTCGTAGCGGGTTTAGTCATTGACGTGTATAACTTTCCATAGAACGTCTCCGATACCCGGGCGTATCGGTACCGGGTGGAGCGGATACTACGCCAGCGGTGGCTTATGCGCCGGAGGAGTCCATGGATACCAGCGTCTTAAGCTGCAGCACATTAGGTGATACGCAGGCTATTGCTTCCGGTTTATCTACCACCTTACGCAATTTTAAAGAAGAGCGGGCTGAATTGTGCTTTATATTCAAGGAAGAGTTGTGGTGAGACGGTGCAACTAAAAATGAGATTGACTTCATCACGTCGACGAAGAAGCAAATATTCAGTGATGTCTCTGTGATCAATGCGGTGAAAATCGGAAGTGATCACCGCATCGTAAGAGGCACATTGAATCTAAATATCAAGCTGGAAAGGTAAATTTTCTCAACTGATGAATTTTTATTTATTTATTTATTAAACTTAGAAACATTATCTTTACAGGATGACCGCAATACAATGGTGGTTTACAAACACCCAACCAATAAATAGAAAAATCAACTTACGACTAATACTTCAAAATCTAAACTTTAAAAATATAAAACAACTTTAAAATCATCTGCATCTGCACGAATACTTATATAATTATATAATAAATTTCAAACTATACCTTTTTAATGTTTTGAAATCCTAGCCTAAAATATTAAATATAAAAAATGAGACCTGTGTTAGGTCTAATTTTTTATATTTAGGATATTAATATTTAAACATAACTAACAAAATTCAACAAAACTCTTGCAAATTCACTCAGATTGCACGAAAATATGTCAATCCTCTCATGCACTTCATTTAGTACACATATTGTGCGGGTGAGGGGTGATCTAGACATCAGTTTGGTTTTGAAAGCAGGCACGGCCAGCAGTGGCCGTCGTCGCCGCCTCCACACGTACTGGTCTGGCACGCATAGCTTCTGGTGACGCAGCACACCCGGGTCTACTCTATGAAGTCTACTCTCCGTCCAGCACAGATTCAGATCCAAACCCCGAAAGCTTTCAGCTCGAACTGCAAAATCGTTTCGAGTGCCAAGGGAGCTCCGTGGACGAATACAACGATGGGTTGGTGGAAACTATCCATACGATCGGTTCTAAGTTCTTTAAGACTCGCCGTACAGATAAAAACCAGAGGCTCTCAGATCCTACTCTCAAGCTTATGAAGGAGAGGCGGGAGATAATTCTGCAGTCCTCAGACAATGCTTGTAAATACCGGCAGCTAAGTAGATGGATCTCCAAGTCCTTGAAAAGCGATCTTCGCCGCTTTAACACCGAAAAGATTAAAGACGCGATAGAACGGAATAAGGGCTAAAAGGTATTTGCAAGAGATCTGTCTATTGGGCAAAGCCAGCTCACAAAACTGAAGACCAACGACCAACGGCAGAACCATATCCGCCAAATCGGAGCTTCTGAGAGAGATTGAGACGTTCTACGGACAGTTATACACGTCAATGACTAAACCCGCTACGAATCTAGCTACCGACCCAAAAGCTAGATTGACCCGACACTATATACCCGGGCCTGCGGACGGCGAGAGGTGGGTAGCTCGCCATCCGATCAGCACCAGGCCCGAGAGTCGACGGCGCGTAGTGTTCCACGCGCGCCTCAAAGAGTTGTCAGCCAACACAACGGGGCCCGTCATGGCCGATGCCTGCCCGGGGGTTGAGGATAAATTCGAAAGAGTTACCTCGCCCCTGGGCATTCAGGGCAGGGCGGAACAGAGGTAGGTTTTAGTCAGTAAGAGTCTGACACGCCCTTCCGCTCCACCCTAGAGCGGAAGAAGTTATTGTATGATTTCCCACCCCCCAAAAAAAAAAAAAAACCGACACTATACCTAAGACATCACGGACGTCAGCCTGTATGAGATTAGGATGGCTCTGAAGCAGCTTAAAAACAACAAGGCGTCGGGTGATGACGGAATCACGGCTGAACTCCTGAAGGCGGGTGGAAAACCTCAGAAACTGTTCGATTCCGTCATACTCGAGTGGGAAACGCCACATGCATGGGGCAGAGGTGTGGCGGTACTTTCTTTACGAAGGGCGATAATGCCCTGCTTAAGAATTGCAGGCCCATCTCACTTCTGAACCATGTCTATAAGCTGTTTTCCAGAGTCATCACGAACCGTCTCACGCGCAGGTTTGACGACTTCCAGCCTCCCGAGCAAGCCAGATTCCGAAAAGGCTTCAGCACTGTAAACCACATACATACGCTGCGGCAGGTTATACAGAAAACCGAAGAGTATAATCTACCTCTGTGGTTAGCGTATGTGGACAACGAGAAAGCCTTCTATTCAATCGAGACTTGGGCTGTGTTGCAGTTTCTCCAACGGTGCCAGATTGACTAACGGTACATGGAGGTACTGAAGTGATTGTACGAAAATGCCACCATGTCAGTCCGACTTCAGGACCAGACCTCGAAACCTGTCCTCCTGCAGCGGTGTGTGAGGCAGGGAGACGTCATTTCTCCGAAACTGTTCACAGCTGCAATGGTGGATGTCTTGCAGGTTCTGGACTGGAGAGTGCTAGGCATTAACTCCTATGGCACCAATGGTACGTTATTTGTACCAGCACTAGTATTGGACTGGTACAGGTACTGGACATTTTTTATTATCAAAGCTTGTCTATACTAACGTAAATTAAGAACTACTTACACTATCATTAAGAGTTTAGTTTAAGTAAAATCACATAATGTCCTTTTTCTTAAATGCTATGTTTGTATGTCGTTTTGTGGGAAATAAATACTTTTTCTTTCTTTCTTTCTTCTTTTCTTTCTAACAATAACATAATTGGCATCATCATCAGGCTACAGAAATCCACTATTAGACATAAGCTTCTTCAAATAGACGGCATATACCATGCCTATTCTCTGCTAGCGCAGAGGCTTTCCTCTTTACGTTCGCTGATTCACGGTCACCACAGTCACTCAAGAACATATCCCAACGATCATCAATTCTTCATAACCTTGTCACGCTACGGAGGCGGTGTCACGTTGCAGGTGCCAGAGGTAAAGGTGACACGTAGAGGAGGTCGTAGGAGTGACACGCAGAGGAGGACGTAGAGTAGGAGGACCGTAGATGAGGAGTTAAATGAAGAATATACACGATGAGTTCAGACGTATATTTTATTATATACAGTAGGCTTGAATATATGAAGCACTCATTAATATTACGAACACCATACACTGTGACTAGGTACATAATTAATTTGTATTATTGCACAATTCTAGGAAAATGGTAACTGTCAGTTGAAGAGTAGAAAAATGATAATGAGGAGCTTCTACTAGCTCAGCTGCAGAATTAGAACTGATTTTAATATAAAAACAGAGACTTGACAAAGAAAATAAGTAATTTTTTAATTTTAAATTAAAAAAGGTAGCAAAGAACGTAATTTTGGAAAAGAGGTCAAAAAATAAACAAGGCTTTAACACTGCCTTGTTACAATACCCGGCTGCACCGGAAAGAAAAATCGAGCAGCAGGTGAGCGATTTTTCGTTAGAATTATATTAATACATAAAATAAAATAAAATAAATCTTAAATAGGATGGTTATGAGTGAGGTGAAAATTTAGAAGGCGAGGGTGTTTATATACAACGAGTATTTACAAAAGGAACAATCTACCACATCCATAGTACTTCAAAAATACCTTCCATACTTCGTTCATTCAAAGTTATGTTCGCATATAGGTAAGTGCCGAACATAACGCAAAGTCAAAAAGAGTTTATCCTATTACTAGACATAACTCGTTAGATTTCCCTTCAACAATGTAGGCTTATTAAATCATTCACCAACCGCTGTTGTTAAATTCTGTGATGATAAGAAGCTATGATACCAGTTTAATTACCTGCTGTAACAAGTAGTAAATAACAAGGCAAATAAGCCTTCGTACTATGCACGTTAAGGGAATAACCTTAACAAAATATACCTATGTATATACACTTCTGGACACATCTATTGGCCCACCTTAGAGTTTAGGTTTCAATGGCCTCTACCGAAATATGATTGCTAGATTGAACAAAAACTGTTGATGCAGTTTTAAACCTGATACATTTTACCATCTTTTTCGATCGTATTGTTTTAAATTTGAATTCAGAATACCATACGACATGGAGCTACGCCTAACAAGTCGGATATGCGCCTTGTTAAAGGCAATTGATTTTTGAATAAAAAACATATTTTATCAAATAAAGGCTTCATTTAATAATGCGGGTTGCCTCCATGGGCATCTACCACAGCTCTCATACGATTAGGCATAGAGTTTATCAACCGCTCTATGAAATTTTGAGGGATCATCTCCCATTCCTCTTCTATGGCAGTTTTCAACTCCTGCATCGTCTGGGCAACTGGCTGACGAGCCCTAACACGTCTTTTTAGCTCGTCCCACATGTGCTCAATGGGGTTCATGTCTGGGCTTCTGGCTGGCCAGTCCATAACTGTGATGTTCACATCCCGAAGATATTCCCTGACGATGCCGGCCGCATGGGTTCTTGCATTATCATGCATAAAAAGGAAATTTGGGCCCACATAGTCCGCGTATGGTATCACGTGAGGTTCTAAGCACTCACGAATGTACCTTTCAGCATTTAATGTTGGCAGCCGTGGTCCTGTAACAACCTCAAGTTGAGTTTTGCCGCTCGCGGATATACCGCCCCAGACAGTCCATGAGCCACCGCCATAAGCAACCCTCTCTTCAAAGCAGCATTGTGCGAAACGCTCTCCTTTACGTCGGTAGACCTTCTTCCTTCCATCATTGCCATGTAACACAATTTTAGACTCATCAGAAAAGAGTACACGGCTCCAATCTTGCTGTGTCCAATTTAAATGACTGCGTGCGAAATGAAGGCGCGCTGTTCGGTGGGCTCGCGTTAGTTTGGGCCCATTAGCTGGCTTGTGTGGTACCATATCGCGTTCTTTTAACCTTCTCCGAACAGTTCGAGCGCTCACAGATACTCCGTGGAAGTCGCGAAGTTGATTTTGTATCTCAATGGAGGTAAGGTGACGATTTCTCAAGCTGGTCGTCACGATGAATCGATCCTGCCTTTCAGTTGTGACCCGAGATCGTGGCCTTCCTTGGCGACGAACAAAGCCGCCAGTGTCTAGGTACCTCCGATAAGCATTTCGGACCGCAGATCGACTTAAATTAAGTTGAGCACTCACGTTTCTTTGGCTGTGTCCGGCCTGAATAAGTGCCACAGCTTGGGCGGCGACTTCAGGTGAAGTATCCATAGATTATTGATAGAACCTCACCTGTTGTTAAGAATAAGTAATGTTTGTTGCAAAACCAAAGATATCAATCACTTTTTCAAGAATTAAATCCAAGTAAACCAATAAAACCAAGTTTTCTTAGTATTCGATTGTTTGATATCAACCAACAGGCTCCAAATTGTCTTTTGTTTCTTTAAATTCTGTGTTCGAAATTCAAAAAAAGACTATTGAATGAAATTGTGAATGTGCCAGGTTCAAAACTGCATAAAAACTTTTTGCTCGACCTAATATAAAATTTTAGCTAGGACCAAACGAAACTGAAAATACAAGGTGGGCCAATAGATGTGTCCAGAAGTGTATTTAACGGACCTAAGGCTTATTTAAAGAGTAGCTAGCCGCTCTAAATAATGATGAGGCAAAAATATTACCGTAAGTAGTGTGATTATGGCTTATTTATGGAGTAATCACCCGCTCCGAAAGATTCTTATGGTTTAAAGCCATAGAATAAATTAATGATCAAGGGGTAGACCATGATCGGTAATGATTTTCTAGGAGTAATTAACCGCTCCTAAGAATATTAACTGTATATCCACCGATGTAAGAATCGTGTGATATGTTAATTAAAGAAACAAAAATAAATTAATGAAGTTAACCTAATTTAGAAAAATACTTTATACAGGATCCTACATTTAATTGGAGAAGAGTAAATAGGGAATTACCATGTAAAAGGTAATTTCGAATAAAAAGAAAATCGCGAGAAATAATCAAGAACGTGTGTTTTGGTTAAGGATTTTAGAAATCGGCTTAATATCTTTAATGTGCCAACGTCCTAACGGCTTAGCAAAAGTATCAGTGAGTTCATATACCAGAGGAGCAATTTTTCTTCTAATCACGCATTTTATAAATTTCGGTGCAAGTTTAGCTGTATGATATTTGTCTGAAGAGCTTTTAGTGTAATTGCATTTCCAAACGATATCACCTTCATTAAACACTAAGTGCTGATGATATTTATTGTACGAGATCGCATTAGATTGGTGGGCGCACCAAAGGCGGGTTTGAACTTCGGATAGGATTGGACTAAGGAACCCTAAGTTATCTGCGTATTCATCTCGTGGTGCGAATATAGTATCATCTGTTAAGTCTGTTGATTTATAAATGGAGCCACAAGTGACAAGTTCGCGTCCAAATACTAAGAAAGCTGGAGTATATTTAGTAGTTTCATTGACTGAAGTGTTAATTGCGAATTGGATTTTGTGTATATTTAAATCCCAAGTTCGATGGTTGTCTTTTACAAATGACGCAATAGCTGAAATTATAGTTTTATTATAATGCTCTGTATTATTAACCATTGGGGTATAACGACTTATATAATGAACTTTGGGAATCTTGTAAGATTGAAAAAGATTTGATATTTCATAACTTGTTAGTTGTGGCGCGTTATCTAATATGATTGTTTCTGGTATACCATATGTCATGAAAACCAATTTTTCTAAAATATGCTTAATTACTGATGCTGTAGAGTTTTTATTGCATAAATCAGACAGTATTTTGTAAAACAACAAGTGACTACAAAAATATATTTATTATGTTTTAAAGTTGTCGGTAGTGGTCCAATTAAGTCTATTGATAAACATTGAAATGGGCGAAAGCACAGTTTAGCTTACCCATTAAACCGATGGAAAGTTGTGTTTGATGTTTGTAAGCAAGAAAAGTTTCACATTTAGTAATGAAATCAGATACATCTCTGTACATACCAGGGCAAAAATATCTTTTTTTTAGTCTTTGGTATGTTTTGAAAGTACCGAAATGCGCACAGGTTGGGATTGAGTGATTTTCAGTTATTATTGTGATTCTATATTCTAAAGGAATTACTTCTTTCCAATTATATTCTGATTTTAATATAGTATTTGGGCGTGAATATTTGTACAATTTGTTATTACTGATAATATAGTCAAGGGTTGAGTTGGGGTTAGTGCTACATTTGGAGTAAATAAAAGCATACCAGACATCATTTGTACACGAACTTATAGTTATAATTTAATAGTACTTATTGGGACTGAACGTGATAACGCGTCTGGAATTAAGTGATCACGACCATGTTTGTGTTTTATTTCGAAGTTAAAGGCTGACAAGCGGATGCTCCAATGGGCTAGACGTCCAGAGGGATTGTCAAGATGAAGAAACCATTGCAAAGCTGGGTGATCAGTGTAACTGGTGAATTTCTGGCCATTGTCGAGGTAACAACGCCAATGTTCCAGAGAAAGAATGATGCTAAGAAGTTCTCTTTCAGTAATTGAGTAGTTTCTTTGGGGACCGGTTAGTTATTTGCTCATATAGGCTATGGGTCGTTCGACACCATCAAAGTCTTGAGTAAGCATAGCTCCAATGCCGTAACTAGAAGCATCGCAATGAACCGCAAAGGGTTTGGTAAAATTGGGACAAGCTAAAATTGGGGCAGAGACTAAAACTTCTTTTACGACTTTGAAGGCTTTATCAGCTTCTGAATTCCATTTAAAAGGTGGTGCTTTTTTAGAAGTTGAAGTGAGCTAGTTAAGCGGAGCTACTAATGTGCTGAAGTTTGGGACAAATCGTCGGTACCAACTAGCGGTTCCTAAAAATTTTTTGACTTCACGAGGTGTGGTGGGGGTAGGAAGGTCTAAGGTAGCCTTAACTTTATCTGGATCGGTTTGTAGACCGTGTTAGTTAATTATATAACCTAAATACTTTAGTTCTTTCCGAAAGAAAGAGCATTTTGGGTAATTAATTGTTATGTTAGCGTTTTTTAACTTTTGTAGAACTTTGCTGAGAAGAGTAATATGTTCGTCAAAAGTATTACTGATTATTATTATATCATCTAAATATGAGAAAACCGAATTATCTAGGTTTTCAGTTGGAAATAAGCTATCCATAAAACGTTGTTGGGTAGCTGGTGCATTAGTTAAACCGAATGGCATGACTTTAAATTGAAACATACCGCGGCCTGGTACATTAAAAGCGGTCTTGGACCTGTCCTCAACTCTTAGTGGAACCTCCCAAAAGGCTTTTGCGATATCAATAGAGGATAAGAATTTAGCATCTTTAAAATTATCTATTATGTCACTAATAAAAGGTAATTTATAAGCATATTTTTTAGTGATTGAATTTAATTTTCGACTATCCACACAAAAACGCCACGTTCCATCATTTTTTGGAGTAATTATAACTGGATTAAGCCAAAAACTAGCGCAAGATTCGACAACATTGAGAGCTAACATGTTATCTACTTCTGTACAGTCTGTTGTCAACATTATCTAACCCACCCTAAAAATAAACGAATTTGGACCCTCTGCATGTAACATTAAGGTTTATTCAAGTTATATGAGCTTATCAGATAAGTGCTCGAGGATTTGATGAACAAATACAATAATAATACAGACACGCAAATTTGATCTTTAAAACGTTAGCATTAGGTTATATTTTATAACTATTTGTTATAATATGATAAGTGTAATAGCTTATTTTAATGATTGAGTTCAAGTAATTCTGGTCTTGTGGTCTGTGTATAAGACTGAGAAAAACAAACAACTAACTTTAGTCGTATTAAGAACACAACACACTACGAATTCAGCTCATCTTTGCAACGCAATGCAAAGGTTTAAATAGGGACGACACCCTATTACTTTCCTGTCTTAAATAAGCGTGACTAATTCTTTCGTATCTCAATCCAACAAAACACACCATTTTAGAATATTCCATCAAAATATAGCCAGCTTATTGTCTAAACAAGAACTTCTAGTAATTACTATCCAGGAGTTAAAAGAACTAAAAAATGACCCAGATGTAATATGCCTGTCTGAAAACTTTGTAAAAACAGGCTGTGAAAATTATGTGAAAATATACAACTATGAAATGGCTACTAACTTTTGTAGAGAAAAACAAAGAGGTGGCACTTGCATATTACTGAAAAAAGGTTTAAATTTTAAAGAGCTATCATTCGTGAAACACTATGCAACTCAAAACACGTTCGAAGCTTGTGGCGTAGAAGTAACAAGTCATAGATTATATTAGTAGTTATATGTGTCTATAGAACACCTAGTTTTGATCCGAATCAGTTTTTAACAACTGCCACTGTACTTCCCCTGCATCTTTCAGATCATGACACAGCACAAATGTTAAGCTTTCCGACTGAACATAAACTACAAAAATCAGCAATATACTACATTCATAAAAGAGACTACAACTTAGACTACACCCGAAAATTTTAGGAATGCTTGTAAAATCTTTCTTGGTCCGATATTTATTTAAAAAGTGACCCAAACTCCGCATTCGATGACTTCCATGAGCTGGTGTGTCTATTTTATGATCTCTGTTTTCCAAAGTGCGATAAATTCTGAAAATGAGTTACCGCACCCCTGGGTACTCAGGCAGGAAAGGAACAGGGGTGGGTTTTAGTCAGTAAGAGTCTGACACGCCCTCCCGCTCCACCCAGAGCGGGAGAAGTCATTGGATGATTTCCCACCCCCCCCAAAAAAAATAAAAAAATAGGTAAGTAGGTACTCAGTTCATGCATTTTGATTTAGTAGGTACTTTAAGATTTTCACTAACCTTGTGAAGGTTCATCAGCTGAATGTGGTTCAATGTCAAACATTAATCTCTTTCATTAACGTTGTTCAACATTTTCTTGCATCGTTCGGATGCCATAATATAATTAATGTTTTACACGCCTAAGTGAAAAAAATTTTTGAGTAGAAGCAGCGGGCAATTCGTGCATGACCACCATATCAAAAGTGCGTGGTCGACTGAAGCGCCCACGCAACGCTCTAACCTTTTACGCAGCGGTTTGCGCGCAAAATGCGCTCCTTAAGTACAGCTTATCCATCACTTTTTTACACAAAAAAGATTTTTTAAGTAGTCTTAACTTACTAACACATAATAACTTTGCTTAAATTAAAGTAGCTTAAATGCTAACGCTACGTTGAAAACGTTTCAGGTGCAAATGTATGATTGACCAACTTGTTATTAAACATAGACAACAAATTGCGCTTAACGTCCAAGTGATTGTAATTAGCAAAAAGGTTCAGTGTTTTAACGGACACTAAACAAAAAAAACATAAACAAATATATTGTTTTATTTCCAAGTTTGGATAAAGTGGCCAACTAGTAAAAAGTTTTATTGATAAAAAAAATAATGATTAGGTAAAGTGTTTTAACAACATTTAGACAAAAAAAGCAAAATGAATTATGGCCAGTTTTTTAGTGTTATGTACGGCCTATGGAACAAATGACAAAAATGGTTGGAATTAAAACAAAATTCAATACGAAAATGACTTAAATCACCGTTGTATTAACGACCACAAAAGTGCTCGAATTTAACTGGCACCTAGACCATTCGAAAGAGAAAAATCTGCGATTCCAACGATGTAAATAACTCAATTTTGACCAAAGTGGTCGTTAGTACAATTTGTCTTTCAAGCGTCGATATATTAATCACGTCAAGAAAATGAAACAATAAAATTTTGAAAGACATTTTCTGTTACGGTACCTCTTCTACATGTAAAGTGTATATAGTATTTTTTTCTTGTATTACAGTGTCAGTATCGTTGGATAGGAATTTAAACGTTATTGTCCGTTCAACCGTGAACTCGATTAATATGTTCATAGAAATAAACATAAAGCACCCTTCTAAATCCGTATGTTATAACTGGTGTCTACGGAACCCTAAAATGCACGTAGCCCGACACGCACTTGACTGGTTTTTAGGGTTCCGTACCCGAAGGGTCCAAACTAAGCCCTATTGCTGTCACTCACGTGTCCGTATGTCCGTATGTCCGTCTATCCGTCTATCCGTCTGTCCGTCTGTCCATCTGTCCGTCTGCCTGTCGGTCCATCTGTCCATCTGTCTATCTGTCCGTCTGTCCGTCTATCCGTCTATCCGTCTGTCTGTCTGACCATCGTCTGTCACACAGGTTTTACAGTCAAACGATTGGAGCTATAGTCTTCAAATTTTCACAGTATAAGCATCTTGTTGACCCAAAGTCGTACAAAATGTCAAAAATACATTTGGAAGTCCCACACGCACTTGGCCATTATTTTTTTTTTATTTTAAATATTAATTACCATTAATCTCTTTTGGGCTCTTTTTTTTTTTTTTTTTTTTGTGGAGTGGGAAATCATCCTATGACTTCTCCCGCTCTGGGTGGAGCGGGAGGGCGTGTCAGACTCTTACTGACTAAAACCCACCCCTGTTCCTTCCTGCCTTTGAGTGCCCAGGGGCGAGGTAACTCTGTTTCGAATTTATCCTCAACCCCCGGGCAGATCTCTTTTGGCCTGGCAGTATCACCGGTAGCCAAAAAATTATGTTAAAATCTATTCTATTATCATGGTATGGTTTTTGGGAAACATGTCATGGTACGGAGGTATGAGGAACATGTCGAAGTATGATTCTTGATAAAGGTAGAGAAATACCAAAAAATGATAGATGGGTTGTGTGATGATGAATGTCATTAATAACCTATAAATTTTAAGGGCACTATGAAATTAAATTTGATTAGTAAGCTTGAATTTACTTTGTCTCCAAATTAACTTTTACTCTTCATCAATAATAATAGAATCGGGTCTGCTCGGTACATAACTAGTCGAATATTGTTGTATACAAAATGAATCTAATGAAAAGAAAAATACGATCCTGTCTCAAAAGACTTCGTGTCCAAATTTCATATAGCAACTTTGTTGACAGGGATGTGCAGTCGTTGCTTCTGCCTCTAAACCTCATGCAAACTATTCAGTTTTGTCCAAAATATTGCATAAAGAATAATTATATAATTCCTAACAGCCGTTTATCTAATTTTGTGTCATTGTGTGGAACGATTTTATTTATATTGTTATGGTTGTATGACCAATTCTTGATCAACCCACGTTTTGTTATCATTCATATCACAAATGTCTTCACAACCATTTTTTTCTGTGTAGGACTTTTAATAAATTTAAAGTGCAGTATTTGCTCTACAAATGAGAACATTTTATTCGTTTTAAAATTTCAAGAAATTCACAGATGTTTTAATGAAAAACCCAGTTTGAAACGTTTCATTATTAGTAACTGGATCACTGTCATCTTATTTGTAGCAGTGTTTATCAGTGTCTTAACTATTTTCAACACGACGCTTAATTTAGGCCTTCTCAGCTTATTTCGTGGTTTAATGTTATTAAGTTTTGATACTAACATTATTTATCCAATCAGACTAATTCAGCTGCTAAAAGATAAAGTTGATCTATGGAACGTTCAAGCTCTACGAGATCACAGAGATCATAGAATGGAGGGTAGAGATTTAGAGGATTATTGTAGAAACATGTTTCAGGCTTACGTTAACATATTAGACTGCTATGATATCTACAAAATGTTATTTCAACAAATGGTCAGCAAGTATAAAAAACTTTTTGGCATTTGTCAAATATTTGTTGGTGTTACTTATAAATTATAAAGTACTTTTTTCAGATCGTGTTCAATACAATAGTATTCTTTTATTTTTATCTTCTTCAAATGCAAATGTTTCTTACGATTGTAAAAAAACGTGGCCTTTATAATGTAAGTTCTGCTAATCTGTATAACAGATGATTGTAATAATAAATTCGGTGTTTTGTTATTTTATTCTATTTTTTGCAGTTTGCCTTATGGATATCGTTCATATGGTTTTGCATTTGGATAATGAAAAGTTTGACATTGCAAGTTGCATTGAACTTACATTGCGAAAAGTTCTACATTTCTTTGAATAGTGTTCTAGATTCTTGCGGACTTATTTTAAATTCGAATTGTACAGGTATCTAGGATTTTTATGATATTGTTTTTAACGAATTTTATATGAACATCGAAAACAATTGTCTTTGTTTTTTGTTGTGTTGCAAATGGTTCTCATGATACGGGAATTTTATACGCCTAGAAAGAAGGTGGTTAAGGTTATGACGGCAAATAGAACGAATTTACGAATGAATTTACAAGGAAGATGAATAAATATTCGGCGCCGCCACCAAATGAATTGAGGAAAGCGCTTATGATGAAGATATAATATTTAGAAATGAAATAGAATTTCTTGAATTACAGGGATTCTATCAAGGCTATGTTTTGAGATACACTAATGAACTTAAATTACTCTTGATAATCAATAGCATTGTGGGAATATTGATAAATTAATCGTACTTTGGAAATGGCAGCAACTACTTAACTACTTCCTGTAATTTAATTTCACTTTTTTTCTATCCGTGTACTTCGTAATTGGCGTATTGTTTAGAATTATCCAATTTATGTTTACTTTCTGTCAGTTTTGAAGCTACCTTTTAAAAAATAAATAAATAAATTACAGATGTCGAGAAGAGATTATGCAAGAATGTTAAACGCCTACATAAAACGAGGTTCCACAAGCTGGATGCCTGCCGAATATTCCACCTGGATGCTACTTTACCATTGAATATGATAGTGTTACTTGCAAACTATACTTTTGTGTTGCTGCAATTTGCGTTTCTGTGAATCTCTATTAAACATCATATTTACTGAATAACGTGTTTCATTTTTATTCCAATATAAAGCAAATTAATATTGAACAGTCTGTATTTATTTTAAGTTCAAAGTCCTGACTGACTGACTGACTGATACTCATATCAACAACGCACAGACCAAACCGCTAACCTAGAAACTTGAAATTTTGCACATGGATACCTGATTGTTTGATACAGTGTAACCATCCACTAAGGACCAACATTTGGAATTTCTATCCCTAAAGGGGTAAAATAGGAGATGGAAGTTCGTATGAAAGTCCGTCAGTTCTGAAGTTAGGATCTTCAAATTTTGTGTTTAGGCTAAAGATTCAAAATTAATTAATATTTTTCTCAGCCTTTTTGATAATTCCACCCTCGAAGGGTTAAAAGGGGGGATGAACTTGTTTATGGAAAGTTATTAATTTTCGAAGTAAATCACTAAATTTATTATCTAGGCATGTTTTTTTTTAATCTTTATTTTTAAGGGACTTTTATCCTTTTAAGGCATCGTAACCTAACCTAAGGCATATGGTTGGAAGCTAACGCAACATTGTTGTTAGAATTTCTACCCCTAAGGGAGTGAAAACGGGGATGAAATTTTGTATTTGACTAGCTTTTGCCCGCGGCTTCGACCGCGTGGATGTCGAAATACATCCGACGGGAACGTACTACCGGGATTAAAAAGTAACCTATATCCAGGTAATAAACTCATCCATCGCCATCATCGGCGGGACCCTAGTGAACGTGTCCCGAGGTCACGGGTGGGTTGCTGTCCTCGTTGACGGTACAGTTACCACCGGGGCGTACTTCTCGCCCAACAGGGGTCTCGCCCACTTCGAGAGCTTCCTTGTTCAGTTGGGGCAACCGTGAGCCGGTTCCACCCTCACCCGATGCTGCTGCTGCTCGGGGATCTCAACGCCAAGTCTGCGGCATGGGGATCTCCAGTCACTGCTCCCAGAGGTGAGATGTTGGAGGATTGAGTGTTGGGCTGTCACGACGGGTCTGTCCGTCTTAAATCGGGGCTCGGTCTACACGTGACGTGCGTGCTGCAGCGGGGCGGGTCAGTAGTGGACGTCTCGTTCGCTATCCCCTCTACAGCGCAGCGTGTCTGCGGTTGGCATATGGTTGCGGAGGTAGAGACACTATTGGATCACCAATACATACGTTTCGACGTCCTCCACCCAGATCGCGACCACCGGTAGCCGCAGTCAATCAGTCCCGCAAAGAGACGGTCCGCGCTGGGCGCTTAAGCGCATTGACAGAGAGGCTCTCGAGGAGGCTGCTATAATACAGGCCTGAATCCGGGCTTCGGTGACATTCGGACCCGTCGACGTCGATGTCGAAGAGGAGGCGCAGTGGTTCAACGGGGCAATGGTGCAAATCTGCGATGCGTCCATGCCCCACGTACACGTACAGTACGCAAGGCGCCGAGTGTGCTGGTGGTCTGCAAAAATTGCTGAGCTACGTGTCGCATTATAACACTTAAAAATAATTAAATTTGTGTAACGGAGCGTTATTTTTGCAAGATGACAGATATTAGTTTTACGTTGCTTTTTCCAACTTGATCTGGAGCTAGTCTGACTTAATTAACAAAATTTATTGGAAAAGAACTAATATAAAATACCAAATGATTTCTCGAGGAATTTAAGGGACCAGAGTCAAGTTCAAATGCTTTAAGCATAAGAATAAAGACGTTTTTTGTTTTTGGGGGGGTGGGAAGAGGGCGTGTCAGACTCTTACCGACTAAAACCCACCCCTGTTCCGAGGAGGAGGAAGCCGCGCTCTATGAGGCAAACCGCGTGGCAAGGAAAGCTCTGTTAGCGCGGCCTTTAGTGAGTCGAAGACGCGATCTAAAGATGAACTGCTGGCAAACCTAGATATGGATTCGTGAGGGCGCCCATACCACACGGTCCGAGGGAAACTCGGCCCTGGGCACCCCCACTAATGGAGAGTCTAGAACTGCAGCTGCTAGAGGTCGGGGTCTCGGCTCTCTTCCCTATGAGAGCAGAGCACAAGCCACCACTGAAGGCTTTCCCACTCAGTGAAAAGCGGGCCGGCTGGTTCTGCTCAGGAAGTCGGGGCGCCCTGCCGACTCACCATCCGCCTATCGGCCCATAGTGCTGCTAGACAAGGTGGGCAAGCTATTCCAACGGATAATCGTGGGCCGCCTCGTCAGCCACTTGTGCAGTGAGGGACCGAACCTGGACGACAACCAGTTCGGGTTTCAGCATGGGCGCTCTACCATTGAATCGGGGACCGAGTCACCCACGTCCGTAGGAGTATACTCATTGAGTCCCTACACGTCGCCCCCGGGTATTGCTAATCAGGTGACACTAACTCGTGGTAGGTTTCGACCGATGCCTTGCGACCACCCACTGGGCAAAGACGTACCGCCAAGTGGCCTAGCCGTAATCCGGTACGATGCTCAGTGTAGCCAATCCAGAGGAGTTGGGTCGAAATAGTTGTTCCATTGCAGGCAGACCAACCAGGCTCGCGCTGATATGGATGTATCGGGAGACTAGTCGCGGAGGGTAGTGGGATCCGAGGCACGGTGCGCTGCTGGCCGACCGCAGTTAGTTGGGGGCCCAAGTAGTGTACTAGGCCCCGCCAACTGTCGAAAACTCCCAGAATGCACCATCGTGCTGGTTGGCGACCAGACGAGAGGGCCCGATGGACATTTCCGGGGGGGCTCGGGCGTCCCCGCAGTCTCCAGACTAGTACCTCAATGATACCGTCCTGTCAGTGCATGCCTGAAGGTAGCCTGCATGGAACCTCATTTCACTTCCATGCGATCTTTCTTCGCATGTTATCCTTGGCAGCCCACTTGCTTTTCTTCGACTGATGTTTCGTCGTGCGCGGACGCCGTGACGGATGTGTTGCGGCAGGGAATGGAGTACTACATTCTGTGTGTAATGTCTGGCAAAGCTCGACCATAGTTTGGTGCCGAGTGCAATCGCGCTGATGCGCTTAAACACGCGGCCTACCTGGCATGGGTCGACGCTCGGACGCGTAAAGCAAATGACGTGAGTCAGAATGAGTGAGCCTTTAACAGGGCTGCCAAGTCCTGCAAGAAGGTGTTGCGGAGGGCTCGGTTTGACCACATTGGCCGAATTGGGAACAAACTTGCTTCTTACCCAGCTGGTAGTAAGGCGTTTCGGTCCCTGGCTAAGTCGATTGAATCGAACTTCTGCCGCCACTCACTATCTCCACTGCTGAAACCCGACGGGTCGCTGGCCCACTCCACTGAGGAGAAAGCTAACTTGTTTGCCTCTCTGTTTGCGGAATCTTCGCGTCTAGATCCTGGTACTCTTGGTGGATGGGAGTCGATTATGTAAGACATTCGCATTCATCAGAAGGATGTCCGAAGGGTACTGCGTAACCTGGACGTGAACAAGGCTAGTGGCACCGACGCGATACCGGCAATTGTACTGAGGACTTGTGCGCCTGAGTTGTCTCCGATCTTGACACGCCTATTTCGCCTTTCGTTTGAGACTGGAAAAGTGCCGATGGCTTGGAAGCAAGCTAACGTGCAACCCGTACCCAAGAAGGGTAGTCGAGCTGACCCAGTAACTTATAGGCCCATCTCGGTAACTTCCGTACTCTGTAAGAGTATGGAACGTATACTGAATGGCAAGCTCCTGGCATACCTAGAAGCTAACGATATCCTGAGTGACCGACAATACGGCTTCCGCCGAAATCGGTCGACTGGAGATCTTCTAGCGTATGCCATTCACATCTGGAGTGAGGCCATTGAGAAACAAGGGGAAGCCCTTGCGGTCTCCCTTGATATCTCGAAGGCCTTCGACCAAGTCTGGCACGGCAGCCTAATTGGCAAGCTTCCTTCCTTCGGTCTGCCCGCTGGTTTGTGTGATTGGATTGCAGTTTTCCTGAGGGATCGGTCTATTCGAGTAGTCATAGATGGCTGCTCGTCCGGACAGCTGGCTATTAATGCCGGTGTTCCTCAGGGGTCGGTGCTCTCGGCAACATTGTTTTTGCTGCATTTTAACGATCTGTTAAAACCCGGTACCTTTGGGTATGCAGACGACAGCACTGTTGCCGAGAGATACGTGCCTGACACAAGAGTTAGTGGGTCTCAGGTCCGGCCTCTCCGAGAGGCTATGGTTGGGCACTTAAACTTGTCCTTGCAGGCTGTCTCAGAATGGGGCGATGCCAATCTGGTCAGGTTCTATGCTGCTAAGACCCAGGCGTGTTTTTTTTATGCTAAAAGGAGCCAATTTCACCCGGCTTCATCTTTCCGAGGTGTAACCGTGCCGATAACCGACCAACTAGATCTTCTTGTTGTTAATTTAACATCTATCCTCAATTTTGGTCCCTTCATAGAGGCAAAGGCTCAAGTGGCTGCCAAAAAGTTGGGGATCCTCGCAAAGGTGAGACGATACTTCACGCCGGAACAGCTGCTCCAACTCTATCAAGCGCAAGTCCGATCGTGTATTGAGTACTGCTCTCATCTTTAGGACGGATCTGCCAAATACCAGCTTGATGCCCTTGAGTCAATTGAGAAACGAGCCAAGAGGATCATCGGCAATGATAGGCTCGTTGAGTCGAAACTCCAAAGTCTAGAACCTAGACGCCGAGTTGCTAGCCTGTCGGTTTTCTATCGATTACATTTTGGGGAGTGTGCGACGGAATTGCATAATTTGATTCCGCCAAGCCCGTTTCATCAAAGGACCACAAGACGTACGGTGAAGTGCCACCGGTTCATGGTGGATATCCCATCCATACGCACAAAGCGTTTTGAGAAAACATTCATTTCGCGTACAGCTAGGGAGTGGAATTCCCTACCGGAGTCTGTTTCCTTTTAGCTACAACCTGGGAGTCTTTAAGTCAAAAGTAAATAGGTTACTTCTAGGCAAGCGTGCTCCATCTTCGACTACATCATCGCTTATCATCAGATGAGATAGTGGTCAAACGCGTACCTATCAACCATAAAAAAAAAAAAAATTGTCGCCTTAATGAGAGTGAGAGTCACGGCAGAGGAAGCGATGTCCCGGAGCGAGGTGGTGCTGGCGGTGTCTTTGGATATCTCCAACGTGTTTAACACCTTGCCCTGGAGTTGCATAAGGGAGGCTTTACGCTACCATCGGGTGCCTCCCTACCTCAGCCACATTGTGGGGGCCTATTTGTCCGGAAGGTGTGTCACTTTCATGGGACGTTACGGCAGAGGACGGCTGGAGATATCGTGCGGTGTTCCACAGGGTTCGGTTCTGTCCCTGTGGATTATCGGATACGGTTGAGTGTTGAGAGGCGACTTCCCATTGGGGGTAACCTTACGTGTTATGCGGACGACACGCTGGTCACGGCCCAGGGGAGTTTGTATAGTGAGGTAGCGTTGCTGGCTACGGATGCGGTCTCGCAGGTTGTGAGTCGCATACGGCGCTTGGGCCTAGAGGTGGCCCTCAACAAGTCGGAGGCCATCGCCTTCCATGACCCACAACGGGCGCTGCCACCGGGATCACATATTGTTGTCGGGGGTACCAGAATCGCTATCGAGTCAACCATGAAGTACCTAGAATTGGTGCTCGACAGCCGATGGGACTTTGGTCCCCACTTCCAGCAGCTGGTGCCGAAGTTGATGGGCGCGGCGGATGCACTATCAACGCTGCTTCCGAATTTATGGGTCCGAGTACCGCCTGCAGGCGGTTATACGTGGGGATCGTGCGATCGATGGCCCTTTATGGAGCCCCGGTGTGAGCTGCTGACCTGACCGCCAGCCACATCGCAATACTGCGTAAACCGCAGAGAGCGATTGCGTCAGAGTCATCAGAGGATACCGCACGATCTCCTACGAGGCGGCCTGCGTACTGGCCGGATCCCCACCCTGGGACCTGGAGGCAAAAGTACTCGCAATATTACACCAGTTGCAGCTCCGCGAGGTCTTGGTGGTGGAGTGGCGGCGTAGGCTCTTGCATTCTACCGCCGGCCTCGTTATAATCGAGGCGGTCCGGCTGGTACTTGACCGCTGGCTCGGGAGGAAGTACGGCTCCCTGACGTTTCGGGCGACGCAGGTGTATTCGGGGCATGGCTGCTTTGGGAAGTAACTGTGTCGTCTGACCAGGGAGCCGGATACTCGGTGCCATCCACTGTCCGGAGGACACGGCGTGGCATACGCAGGCCAAGTATGTCGCATGGGAAGAGCCGCGTCGTGCCCTCATTTCGGAAGTCGGAGGCGACCTGTCGCTGCCAGTCGTGGTTTGTTCCATGGTCGGCAGTGCAGAGTCTTGGGATACGGTGATCTCCTTCTGTGAGAATATCATCTCGCAGAAGGAGGTTGCGGAAAGAGAGAGGGAAATGAGTAGTGCACTCACTTCCTGAACCAGGTGCACCGGGCGTTGGAGAAAGGCGGACAACGCCCTCTTCCAGCCCCTAAACAGACCGTGATGTTGGCGCACCCTCACTTGTCTGCTGTTGCGGTGGCTCTTTGCTAGTATGCCCTGTTCTAGTAGGACCGGTTAATGCTTCCTCGGCCGAGTTGTCTGGTGTTGACGACTGTGAGGCAACTATGGGTGTAACTGTCAGAGTAGCTGCTCTTACTAAGTTGGAACTATCTGCAGCAATCGTTGCGTCCTCACCCTTTTCACCCGTTTCTGGGCCCGTGATCACCTCAGTAGACAGTGTCTCTGACGTAGCACTTCTAATATGCTCCTTTAGGTCCACGTCTATCATCGTAGTAATCGTCACCTTTATACAATATAATTTGATTTTTATGCTTTCTTAAGGTACCCGAAGTCACTACGTCTCTAATTAAATACAACATTTTGCCATTTTTTTTTATCACCATCCCTTTGCACCAAGTGTACTTACCATTGACTGTATGGTTTTTATAGTAAATTATGTCCCCAGTGGCATGCACTTGAGAATTGTGAAAATAAAACGGGTGATTTTGCGAACACTGTTTATGTTTAACCACATGAGCAAGAGCCGTGGATGATGACGATGGCGATTCGGGTTTAATTAGGTCAAGACGCAATCTAAGCTTCCAACCGTAGATTAACACAGCTGGGGAAAACCCCGTTATTGTGTGAACGGAATCCCTATAGTCAAACAAATATTTTAAGAGATTGTAATTAAAATTTTGCGTTCCATTACCACTAAGCAGGCTTGTTTTAATATCTTATTTAACTATCTTTACATAGCTTTCAGGCCGTTGCTGGGCGCATGATATGACGGTGACGTCACGTGAGTAATTCCACTCACCCTGCAAAAAACCTCGAACTCGTATGATGAAGTGATGTACCATCGTCACTGACCAGTGTATGCGGTATACCAAATCTTGCCATAAGCTCGTATAGCCTATCAATGGTTGCTGCAGTGGAAGTGCCGCACTTCATATTATAAACCTCGACCCACTTGGAGTATGCATGCACTACCACTAAAAAGGTTCAAAAAGGGGCAATCATTTGTTATGAAGCAGTCAGTGGAACGGCCTCTTTAGCATTTTGACACAAAACTTACGAATCCACACGGAGTACAGCCAACTAAAAACTTTACTGTATAACCATGTTTTTAATCAGAGTACATGTGAACTCTTTGTTTAACTGTTGAGGTATATTCAGTGTGAACTTCAGTGCAGTCTATTAGGTGGCATCGGAATAGGGTGCAAAGACCCACAAACCTCCATTGAAAAGGGAGGATCCTCCGACCAGATGGGTGTTGTGTCTGGTCCGGGCAACTATCCGATGGATTGATTTCAGACCTATGTATATGTTCGAATCGCGCGGAAAACTCTACTTGCGCGATGTATGATTTGTTGTTTTTAGTTAGTTTGTAGCGTCATAGATGTCGCTACTCGTGTTTTAAGATAGTGTTTTTTTAATTGATTCTAGCATGTTTACTTTGATGTTTACTTTGATTGTAAGCCATATCATGAATGAATTATAAAGATCAATGCATTGTGTAACAAAAACAAGTTGGTTTCTAATATTCTACACACAGTTATTCTGTGGATTTAAATTATCACACTCAAAACTGAATAACATTATCCTGTCTTGAGTTTCATTAATTTAATAAGTAAGTTTGTTTGTTTATTTACAACTGAGGTCATAGAGTCAGGAAGTTAATTTAAAAGCATATTAAACACTGAAAATGTCACAACTGTTACACTTATTAGATTTTCTTCCGTTTTCAATGAAAATATCTCATAGAATCCTAGACAAAGCATCATTTTTTAATGTCGGTCAAGAGGATCACAGCTAAAATCCGTCATAACTTTGATAATTCATAACCAAAAAAAAGAAAAAAATAGTTTTTTTTTACACGGTATTCGTTAGGATTGCGCGATGCACTTTACTTTGTCAAAAATTTCTTAAAGAATTTGTCATCTTAAGATCTAAAAGATCTTAAGATGACAAATTCTTTTTCATTCAACTTCAAGCGACAAAGGGGAATGCACACAAAAATATCCTTAAATGGACAGATACTGCTTATAGTCCTTAATTATATTTAGAATAAAACAGGAATAATGAAATAATTCTTAAGTTTATTTAACAAGGGTAAAAATATAACGATCACTAAACTAAACTCATTCTCCTGCGCTTATCCCAATTTGTTTGGAGTCGGCGCAACATGTCTTTTTCATCCATACTTCTTTATTAGTCGTCATCTCTGTAGTCACCCCCTTTTTACCCATCTCCTCTACACATCGTCCTTTGGCCTTTCCCTACTCTTGTAACCATCCACATCCACACACGAGACTTTCCTCACAATATTTTCATCATTCCTCCGCATCGCATGAGGCATACCACGATAACCGATGTTCACACAACTTTTCAGTCAGCGGTGCTACTTTCAGTCTTCCTGTTATATTATCATAAGCATTTTAATGTCCCCACTGCTGGGGCACAGGCCTCCTCTCTGTGAGAGGGTGTGGGCCGTAATCCACCACGCGGGCCCAATGCGGATTGGTGGATGTTACGTGTCTTCGAATTTTTGGTTCTAAGACATACCGGTTTCCTCACGATGTTTTCCTTCTCCGTTTTGAGGGCAGTGGTGATGAAATTATTACACAAACAAAGTAAAGCGCCTGCCTGGCTTTGAACTTATCATCCACAACCTGTAAAGTGACTTACAAGTTGTGGTAGCCCAGTAGTAGGTAACCCACTGGGTCACCACTGCTCTTATATACTCATTCCTAATTCTATCCACGCGCGTAACACCACACATCGCTCTTAACATTCTCATCTCAGCAGCATTCAATTGCTTTTCATTCATCCCTTTTGTGGCCCAACATTCTGAACATTTTTTTGCGACTTCTATACGATAATTTTTTTTACACACATACGGCTAGTTGAAAAATTGTAAAAAATTTGGTTGTTTTTTTAACCGACGAAAAAAAAGGAGGAGGTTCTCAATTCGGAAGTTTGTATTTTTTTTTTTTTTATGTATGTTCGGGCATAACTTCGTCATTTATAGACGGATTTCCAAAATTCTTCTTTTGTTCGATAGAGGATTATTTCGAAGTGGTCCCATTTAAGTGACATATAGATCTGATGATGAGTTTCGGAGACAGACAACAGAACTCTTCAAAAATTGACAGAAAATCAACCGCGATTGCTGCGATCGTATGTCTATGAATTATTAACACAGATTAATGGAGAACCACAACTAAAAAGTGAAAAATAAAAACGTTTTTACAAAAAAATAGAACCGACTTCCAAAAAATACAATAAGTGAAAAATAACTTTAATTTCGGAAGTCGGTGTTAATAAACGAAGAAACAAAACCAGAAACACCGACTTCCGAAATTAAAGTTATTTTTCACTTTTTGTATTTTTTGGAAGTCGGTTCTATTTTTTTGTAAAAAAGTTTTTTATTTTTTTATTTGTGTATGTTCAGCTCTCACTCCGTCATTAATGAGCCGATCTTGATAATTCTTTTTTTGTTAAATAGGATATACTTTGAGAGTGGTCCCATGTCACGGAAATCAGGATCTGATGATGGAATTTTGATAAAATTGTGAGAAAACCTCGAAAATTGTGGGCACGTTTAGCGTTTCTGTGCGTATGTTCAGCTCTCACTGCGTCATTTATGAACCGGTCTTGATATTTCTTTTGTTGTTAGATAGGATATACGTCAAGAGTGGTCCCATGTCAAGGAAATCAGGATCTGATGATGGAATCTTGATAAAATTGAGAGAAAACCTCGAAAATTGTGGGCACGTTAAGCGTGGTCGGCCCTCACTCCGTTGTTTATGAACCGATTTTGATGATTCTTTTTTTTTCGATAGGGTATACATCAAGGGTAGTCCAATGTCAAGGACATCAGGATCTGATCATGGAATCCTGATAAAATTGAGAAAAAACCTCTAAAATTGGGCACGAATATTGTTTCTGTTTATTTTTCATAACTTAATCAGGTATTTGCATTTAGGAATCATCACATCATGAAACTGAGCTGATGATAAAAACCATACTTTTCCCAAACAATAGAAGTTAGATATAAAAATACTGGTTTTAGTGACAGATACCACTTAATATGCTTTGAAGAAAAGACGTCTTTAGAATATTGGAGGTAACCTCACCTGGTCAATATCCTGGGAACGTCAAGGAATGATGGTTACATCATCAACTCAGTGGCAAGAGGAATAATGAAGGATTAGAAATTATTCTCAGAGTATTAAAAGATGATGCGAGTCACAAAAAATCATAAAATAAAAAACTTTTTAGCAAAAAATTTAACCGACGAATAAGAACTAAAAAGCAAAAAATAAATAAACCTTTTAAGTCTTGAGTATTGAGCTTATTTACCTATCTTTATCTTTACTATATCAAATTTTATAAATACTAATTTTGAGTCGGCGCCAAATAATCAAATGATTAATTATCTACATCTAGCCTTCTTCATTTCTACGTACGAGTACAAATAAAATTTAGATATTTAATAATAAGACTGTTATTTGGCGTCGACTCAAAATTAGTTTATATATAAATTGATATTTTATGTAGGTAAATAAGCTCAATACTCAAGACTTAAAAAGTTTATTTATTTTTTGCTTTTTAGTTCTTTTTCGTCGGTTAAATTGTTTGTTAAAAAGTTTTTCTTATTCCTTATTTTTTCCATTAGTGTAGTGGTAGCCATTGTGATGAAGGCTACACCTAGTTTTAAAGCCGAAAGCAAGCGGTTGCACCTAGGCTTAGCTGTGGATAATAGGCTAACTTAAGTTTAACCAACTGCTTCCGGCCACACCTAGTTGTAGCCGGCTCAAACTAGGCGTAGCCGCACTTTGGGTTTTAGCCGTAACATGTTAATCTATTGGAAAAACAAATAATATACAGTCAGCTTCAAAATAGCTAAGTAATACAGGTATATAGGGTGTAAAAAGACACATCACAGAGCCGTTAACTACGCATAATGTACGTTTAAGTCTAAGTAGTTTTGCGCAAAAATTATTGCTGGCAAACGAGTTTTATTTTTAGGTAAAAAAAAGATACTATTTTTTATTGCACGCAATGTAATGCAAAACCCAGGCAAGTGGAGTAATTTTTTATTTTTTTTTATGGTTGTTATGCACGCGTCTGAACACTATCTCACCTGATGGTAAGCGATGATGTGGTCGAAGATGGAGCACGCTTGCCTAGAAGTAACCTATTCACTCTTGACTTAAAGACTCCCAGGTTTTAACTAACAGGAAACACGGACTCCGGTAGGAAATTCCACTCCCTAGCTGTACGCGCAATGAATGTTTTCTCAAAACGCTTTGTGCGTATAAACTCTGCCCATTCGCTCTTAGCCACGTAGGTACTTGTCGCATATGTTTGATATTCATTATGTTTTAATAACTGCAAATGCGTAATTTCGAAATTTCGAAAAATATTTCGAGAATTCAGCTATTTTTTGTTAGTAAAAAAATTGTTTAGTAATAACACCCGGAATACATTTTCGTAAAAAAGTTTTAAAAAAATTGCGACTTTGATTTTCAATATCTCCAGAACCAGGGGATTCCCAGTTATGGTCTAGTGGAAAAAAATGATACAAATAATGGGTAAAATATGTGGCTTTAGGTTTTAGAAACTCTTTTTACACCCGTTGTAGTGCGATGCGACATACAAATCCTCTGTGAAACAAAACTCTATATTATTGTGAGCTTCAGTGTTTCCGTTTAAAACCTGAGTACACACAAATTAAAATATAAAAGCCTTTTATTTCTTACTAGTTACTACTTTACATTGTTTTTGAGTTAGAAAGAAAGAAAAACGTTTATTTTGTGCTTCGCACAGAAAAACACAATCATTCACACTCACTACCCCCCCCCCTCACTTATCTAATTTAAATTTACTTCACATAACTCGTTTTTCTTTGATTGTTTTACTTATTACTAATTTATAAAACGCTTGACTAGTTTGTTTACGTTTCTGCTTTACTTAATAACTATCTACTTATATTAAAAAAAAAAAAACATGTGTGAAAATCACACGTGGTAGAAGTGAATCCTTCAAAAATTTTGGCTAAAACAAAACAAAACACTATAAAATGCTTCCTGTCTCATTTTAAAAAACAAAACACTGCTTCCTATTTCATCCCACGTTTTATCTTATGAATTATGTGTCTTTCTCTTTTTACAGTCGCTTTTTTGTTTCATCGACTTTCAAATCACAAAGATGCTAAAGAAGTTTTCACTTCAACAACATAATAATATAGCCTAACATAATTTAGTTTGATATAGCAATATCGGCAGGAACCCCATATTGGATGAAGGCCTCGTCCAAAGATTTGTCTGTCTTGTGCGGTCTGTTTCCAGTTTGGGCCGGCTGTCTTTGCAATCTCTTCATCCCAACGTGTCAACGGTCTTCCTTTGCTCCTTTTATCTGGAAGACCTACACACAATCAATCTGCCTAGCCTTTTCCTAACTATCTTGGGGTCGGCTTCCAGTCTAAACGGATGCAGCGTAATACCAGTATTTTTACATGGAGCGACTGCCTGCTGGAGGTCAGATACCTCCACAACCCAGTTACATGGAAATACGATATCCTTTGGTAAGACTGGATGTCAGACTTTCGGGCTTCTGACGAACCGTAACGACTGTCAAAGATCAACGATTGACAGCCGGGACCAACGGCTTAACGTGCTTTCCGAGGTACGGAAGAGTCTTGATATGTAAAGATGATCGCCCATCCATGGACCAACCCCGGCAAACGTAGCTTAACCTGATGGATCGACCCGTGCGGCTGTTATTACTTTAGCAATGCGCGGATCGCCCAGACACGGTGGAGGTCTGCCCTGCTTGGGCGGAGCACCGCCGTGTCCTCGTGGATGCGATAGGTGGCGGCGACCTCTCGTGCCCGGCCCTGGTTCAGGCCATGGTACGAAGCGAGAGGGAATGGGAGGCAGTCACCAACTTCTGCGAAGCAGTAATGCTCGTGAAGGCGGAGGCGGGACGCGTGAGGGAAGCTCAACGGAGTGGCCCTCACGGCCACGGCCGCTACCACCGCAGGAGAGGTACTGGGCGGCGTACTGGGCATAGAACGTCGCGAGACGATATTCGGCCACCGCAGGCCCGGGCCTGCGGACGGCGAGTAGTGGGTAACTCGCCGCCCGATCAGCACCAGGCCCGAGAGTCGACGACGCATAGTGTTCCACGCGCGCCTCAAAGAGTTGTCAGCAAAGAGAAGGGGCCCGTCATGGTCGATGCCTGCCCGGGGGTTGAGGATAAAATCGAAAGAGTTACCTTGCCCCTGGGCATTCAGGGCAACAGGGGTGAGTTTTAGTCGGTAAGAGTCTGACACGCCCTTCCGCTCCACCCTAGAAGTCATTGGATGATTTCCCACCCCCTAAAAAAAAATTAAAAAAAACGGGGCCCATCGTGGCCGGTACCTGCATGCCTAGGGGTAGCGTATAAATTCTGAAAATAAGTTACCGCACCCCTGGGCACTCAGGCAGGGAAGGAACAGGGGTGGGTTTTAGTCAGCAAGAGTCTGACACACCCTTCCGCTCCACCCAGAGCGGGAGAAGTCATTCATTCATTTAGCAACGAGCTAGAGGACCTACACACACTGAGAAAATAATTATTTGGTAGCATACTGAAAGGTGGTGTATTAACTGGTCGATTGTTAGTAGTTTTTTGGTAAAATAGTGATAGTTATTGTATAATCATCTTAACGTTAGATCATTCTTGCATAATAATAATTATGATGTTATCAATATATATTTTTTTTGTTATTTTGCTTGTGTAGAATTATTTGAATTTATGGCGTACATGTGCTGTTGACTGTACGGTCTATCTTTGTTAATTTTCATTAACATAATGTATCGTTAACATTGAAGGTTTACTAGTGGCACGACATCAGTGTGATGAAGTATATGTAGTATATCAGTCGAACCATAGTCGGCATATTTGTTTATGTAATATTAATAATAACATAATCAAAATGTCGTTGTTGCCCTCAAGCAATCCCGTCAATGGTTTAACGCAAAACAAAGTAGACAAAGATGTTCAAGCACTACTTTTGCCTCTAAATCTCATGCAAATTCTAGTCTTACATCCAAAGTATCAAATCAAAAACGGCTGCATAACTCCTAATAATCGAGTGAATAAGTGCACTGCATTGTGTGTGACAATATTTTACTTGTCAACTCATTATTATAATCTGGTTACCGTACTGCTAGACAACAACATGAAACAATACCAAACTATACGGTTTTTATATTTCGCGTCATTATTTGATGTCATATTTGTAAGTGTGGGCTTTGCCATGAACTACATCGCCTATTTAATTCAGACAAAGAAAAATGTTACATTTGTGCTAACCTTTCAAGAATTGCATAGATTTCTTAACAAGAAGAACAGTAGCAGGACTTTTCTCATCATCAATTGGACCACTGTCGCTTTTATCATCGGGTTTTTTATCTTTTCAACTATTTATACGCACATAGTATATTTGCACCCTCCATGGCATACTCTTTTTCATATGATTTTTCTATTGGCTTTGGATTCTGATTCAATATATGCAATTAGATTAATGAGGCTACTAACAGACAAACTTGTTATGTGGAAAACACAAGTATTAGATCCAGTTGAGGTTGGTGACAATGAAGTGTACTGTGAAAGAATGTTCAAGGCCTATGCTCAAATTTTGAAATGCTATAGGATCGTTCAAAAGCATTTTCAACTAACGGTGAGTAAGACAAAATATTTCACCACCTGGCCACTAGTTTTTTTTTAATTAATACTAGCTGACACGACGAACTTTGTACCACCTCAGAAACGATAAATGAATCTGTTCTCGAAATATTATCTTATAAGCGATTCCAAACAAAATTTATGAGAAAATTAATTTTCTTCATACAATTTTTTTTACCACTTACGGTATTTCATACTGTAAACTATTAAGTCCTTATTCTTGGAAATGAATGAACCGATTTTAATGATACTTGGTACGTAGACGCGAGGTAGGTCTAAAAAGTTAGTTACGAAAATTTTGGAAAAAGATTTAATGGAGACATTGGAGCAATTTTAAGTTTCTTATAGAACGTGAAAAATCACTCTATCTTCCTCTTTAAACTCTTTTCTCCTCCTCGATAATTTTCGTAACTAACTTTTTAGACCTAGGTACCTTGCGTTTGTGTACCAAGTTTCATTAAAATCGGTTTATTAATTTTCAAGAATATGGACTTGACAGTTTGTATGAAATACCGTGAGGAGTAATTTTACTATTCGTTGCGTAGACATCCAACTAACCCAATACCACAAAACTCGGTACGGCTGTTCTTCAGTTACAAATGGTGTAACTAATCCAACTTTGTTTTATATATAGCGAAGAGATAAATTACAAAGAGGTACAAATAAATATTGTTTCTTTGTTTCTTTTTAAAAAATTATGTGCACCCCTCTATGCAAACTGGGCGGTTCTTTTATTGTAAGCTTGTTCGTGTGCAAAAAATGTGTGGAGATGTGTTGTTTTCATTGATTCAATAATGTGTTGGTAAGTAAACGAAATAATTACTTTTGGAAGAATTGCTTTTATTGTATAAATATGACAACTTTTGTACGACAACTAGGAAAAAAGTCGCCCACCCTACTTTAAACGTCGAAATAACAATAAATTACAAGGTAAAACCGTACTAAACTAAAAATTTAGAGCTACGATGCGTAATTTCTAAGATATTGTAGATTAAGTGAACACGGGGAAATCGCAGAATTACCGGGCTGCGATGGTGTGCTGATAATGCACAGTGACGTCATGAGGCCGTGCGTCTGAGAGGGTATGCAAACCAAACATATACCACATGAAAGGCATAGTTATGCCCGGCTACGATGAAGCCTAAAGAAGGGTTTTAATTTGAACCGGTACCACATATCTGTTCCCTCATTACTTCTAAATTGCTTAACATAGTTTTGACAAATGAGGCGGTTGAAGCATCTTGATTATACGCAGGCACTAAACTCAAAATGGCTCCCTCTATAGGACATAATAATATAAAGAGTAGAATTGCCTGCCGGAGTCTGTGTTTCCTGATAACTACAACCTGGGAACCTTTAAGTTAAGAGTGAATAGGTTACTTCTAAACAAGCTTGCTCCATCTTCGACCACATCATCGCGTACTCTCAGATGAGATAGTGGTCAAACGCGTGCCTATTAAATGTAAAAAAGTGCGTGTCGGCTTTTGCACATTAAGGGTTTCGTACTAAACATTGGTATTTGTTAGTAAAGCATACGCAATAATAAACATTATCACCAAATTTTAAGTTCATAGGTCAATGGGAAAATAAAACGTTCTTCGTAAAAAAAAATTGTGACAGATGACGGACGGACAGACAGACAAACGGACAGACAGAAACGTGAGTGAAAACAATCGTGCTCTGTTTGGACTCTTCAGGTACGGAACCCTAAAAATTTAATATTTTCAAAAAACCCGACTGTAAAAAACAACTAAAAAGTTCCAAACTAGTCAATTTTCAAGCAGTCTGATGCAAATGGTGGCAGTTATTTTCGTTCGACTGTACATTTTAGCGAGTTATATTTTTGTAATCGCCTCCTCATCTTTATTATGATACCCCACCTCGTCACACGTCGACTTTTATTTTTTTCTTTTTCAGAATATGGCGTCTGCTTGTCGCCATATTATTATTGTATTTTGACTACTGTCATGTCTTTAATAGCACTTGCAATATTAAGACGAATCAACTGAAGTAAGAATTATCAAAATCAGCCTACGCGTTTGGTCTGTAAAGCACCACAAAAAATGTAAAAACACATATTCATACATAGTCCGCTAAACACATTACCCTCCCTTGCGTCACACAGTCGGGTAAAAAAGAGAATGATAAGGTCGTTTGATAGAAACGTAGACACATAGAATAAACTTTACTGTATATACATATTTATGATAAACTACGCGAAAGATCTAGTCTAAAATTACTCACAACGATTCGTAAATCCTTTCAGACAGTCACATCTTGAATTTCGCGTCGTAAAGCCACGACGTATTCTGAGACCAAGGTGGCATAAGAGTACGGCTATCTTCTAAACATCACTATGTCCAAAAATATTTTCTTGTTTCTTACTTTTTGGAGCGCGTTTTTTAGGATTCCGTATCCAAAGGGTTAAACGGGACCCTATTACTAAGACTCCGCTGTACGTCCGCCTGTCCGTCTGTCACCAGGTTGTCATAAACCGTGACAGTTAGACACTTGAAAGTTTCACAGATGATGTATTTCTGTTGCCGCTCTATCAACAAATACTAAAAAACGGGCGTAGGCGTGTTTTAATTCTTTATACTTGAAAGAAAAACAAAATTCGGCTAAATAGCCGAATTTTGTTTTTGTTTGTTTTGTTTTATAACCACTTATTCATTTTAGGTATTATAAAATAAAAAAGCCTTTTAAATCATACATATACATTTCCAATATTATTAAATTGATTTGATTAATTATAATTACACATAATTATTTTCTAGTAAAAAGAAATTTATTACCTACTGTTAATTTGTGTGTTACTTTTATTCAATAATTACGTGTACTGTAGGATAATGGACACCTTGTGCCCTTGTCAAGGAATGATAAATGTTATTTGTTTTGTAAGTTGATTAAAAATATCAATCTTTTTTGTCGTGGTTCGTCGTTAGCGTTGGTGACACCTGGTGCGGATATCGTGACACCAGAATTATGTTTTTTTAACACTGTTCCTATCATACTGGAGGTATTGCAGCCTCCCGGGCCTGCGGACGGCGAGTAATAGGTAGCTCGCCGTACGATCAGCACCAGGCCCGTGAGTCGACGGCGCGTAGTGTTCCACGCGCGCCTCAAAGAGATTAGTGTCAGCCACCACTGACGGGGCCCGTCATGGCCGGTGTCTGCATGCCTAGGGGTAGCGGATAAATTCGTAACAGAGTTACCGCTTTCCTGGGCACTCAGACAGGGAAGGAACAGGGGTGGGTTTTAGACAGTAAGAGTCTGACACGCCCTCCCGATCCACTCAGAACGGGAGATGTCATTGAATGCTTTCTCAACCTCCAAAAAAAAAAAGAAAAGTTACCACAGCCTAAGCCAGAGATAGAAGAAATTTTTATTATGACTATATAAATAATCATAATAAAAATTGCTTCTTTCTCTGACTTAGGCTGTATATAAATAGTCAAAATAAAAATTGCTTCTTTCTCTGACTGACTTTGAAGCTTTGACTCGTCCAGCTTATCATTGCCGATGATCCTCTTGGCGCGCCTCTCAATTGCCTCAAGTGCATCAAGCTGGTATCTGGCAGATCCGTCCCAAAGATAAGAGCATGACTCCATACACGATCGAACTTGCACTTCATAAAGTTTGAGTAGCTGTTCCGGCGTGAAGTACCGTCTCACCTTTGCTAGGATCCTTTGCTACTTTTTGGCAGCCACTTGAGCTTTTTCCTCTATGAAAGGACCAAAATTGAGGGTGGATGTCAAAGTAACACCAAGAAGTTCAGGTTGGTCGGTTATTGGCACGGTTCCACCTCGGAAACAAGAAACTGGGTCAAATTGGCTCTTTTTAGCGGAAAAAGAACAAGCCTGTGTCTAAGCAACATTGAACTTGATCATATTGGCATCGCCCCATTCAGAGACAGCCTGTAAGCACAAGTTCAAGCGTTGAACCATAGCTGCCTCTCGGAGAGACCGGATCTGAGACCCACCAACTCGTGCGTTGGACACGTATCTCTAGGCAACAGTGCCGGTGTCTGCATACCCAAAGATACCGGGTTTTGGCAGATCGTTAATATGCAGTAAAACAATGTTACCGTGAGCACCGACCCCTGAGGAAAACCGGCATTAATATCCAGCAGTCCGGACGAGCAGTCATCTATGACCACTCGGGTAGACCATTCTCTCAGAAAATAAAAAAAAAAGAAAGAAAATACGTTTATTTACGTTATACATGACGCAAAAGACAGAGAAACATAACAAAAAAAAGAAAAACTGGGGTAAATATGCGAAAAAAAAATATCAAAGAAACCAACCACACAATCCGGCGGGTAGACCGAAGGAAGGAAGCTTGCCAATAAAGCTATCGTGCCAGACCCTGTCGAAGCCTTCGAGATGTCAAGGGAGACCGCTAGTGCTTCCCCTTGTATCTTTATGGCCACACTCCAGATGTGAATGGCATACGCTAGAAGATCCCCAGTTGACCGGTTACGGCACAAGCCGTATTGTCGGTCACTAAGGATATCGTTAGCTTCTAGGTGTGCCGGGAGCTTACCATTCAGTATGCGTTCCATATACTTACAGAGTATGGAATTTACCAAAATGGATCTATAGTTGGCTGGATCAGCACGCTTTTTTGGTACGGGCTGAACGTTAGCTTGCTTCCAAGCCATCGGCACTTTTCCAGTCTCAAACGAAAGACGCGAGACAACTCAGGCGCACAAGTATCCCGGTATCCCGTCGAGGCCACTAACCTTGTTCACGTGTAGGTTACGCAGTACCCTACGGACATCCTTCTGATGAATGTGAATGTCCGACATACTCGACTTGGATCCATCAAGAGAATAAGGCTGTTAAAGGCTCTCTTCTTCTGATTCACGTCATTTGCTTTGCGCGTACGAGGGTCGACCCATGCTAGGTATGCCGCGTGTTTGAGCTCATCATCGCGATCGCACTCGGCAGCAAAGCATGGACGAGTTTCGCCAGATATTGTTACGTCAGAGAACGGAATGTAGTACTCCATTCCCTGCCGCAACACATCCGCCACGGCGTCCGCGCACGACGAAGCATCAGTCAAAGAAAAGCAAGTGGGCTGCCAAGGATAACATGCGAAGAAAGATCGCATGCCATCCCAATCTGCTGACCTGTATCGCCAAACCCGCCGGGAGCCTCTAGGGCTAGGATTAGATGGGGATACAGACTTCAGCATACAGTGTTCGGAACTACCTAATAATGAAGAAATCGACACCAAACAACGGTGTCGATCTGTTGTCACCAGGAGGTCCAAGCAACTAGCTGTATGCGAATCAACATCTGACACCCTCGTTGCTCCCAGGACCAGCAATCTCACCCAGATTCAACGCTAGCGCCAGCTTTCGCATCTCTCGTCCAGCATAGTCTGTGCACTGGCATAGAAAGAGACACCCCTTATGGTGGGCATTAAAGTCCCCCAATAACACCAAATGCTTCCACCGCCTGACTGAAGTATTGTGTGAGCCCAGTTGTCTTTAGATCGCCGCTGTGCGAATGTTTGACACATGCATAGATGATTTCATCCAGACCTGTGTCCATAAGAACCCAAATTTCTGAGAACCTGCAGTTTTTAAGGTTGTGGAGACGCCCAAAAGCAGATGTCGTCCCGGGCGTATATACAGACACCCGCGCGTGGTTTAATATTGTGCTCCAGGGTAAACCCTGGGTAAGTCAGGTACGACACGTCTGAAGAACATCTGATCTGCGTCTCCGAAAGGAACACAAGCGCTGGTTTCTCAGTCTCCAGGTGGTGGTAGACTGTGTTGAGATTTGAGTGCAGACATCATATGTTGGAGAGGTGCACTTTGTGGAAGAGGGAGTGCTGCCGCTTTTTGTTATTCTGAACCATGGTTCTAGAGAATGAAAGAGGGAGAGGAGTAGGAAGTAAAATGAGGTTTCTCGCTTCTAACCTTCAGGCACGCTCTGTCAGGACAACATAATCGGGGGACTAGTCTGAAATTTTCTGGGAAATTTGCTTCTCGGAGGGGGCCCGAGCTCCCCCGGGAATGTACATCGGCCCCTCTCTTCTGGTCGCCAACCAGCACGATGATGCATTCCGGGATTTTTCAACATTTGGCGGGGCAGCCTTTCATGTGTGTTCACTGAGCATCGTACCGTAACGTGGCTAGGCCGCTTGGCGGTACGTCTTTGCCCAGTAAATCAGTGTCACCTGATTAGCACTACCCAGGGACCACATGTAGGGACTCAATGGGTATGCTTCTACGGACGCGGGTAACTCGGCCCCCAATAATCTAAATAATTTAAAAATATATATAAAAATATTGTCTTTTCATAAGGGTTAATCTTACGAAGTACTACAAGTAAATATTTACTTTTACTAATTGAAAACTACGGTCACTGGCGCCACTTTCATATTGATTTATTGTCACTTCGCTGCGTACTAGTCTTTATTGATTTTACTATTTTTAGATTCTTTTCAAAACAGCAGAGAGTTTTTTTCATGAATTGGTCAACTGTCAAGTATTGATTGATTTTTCGAAGTTTATTCTAAATCTTCATGAGCCAGTAAGTACAATTTGATCCTTGGTGTGTGCATAATGATAATATAATTATTATATTTAACTTAACCTCACTTTACTTCAGTTTATTTGAGGATAAGTAGATATTAAAAAATAATTAGGTACTGTAACGATACTTTTATATTGACAATAAATAAACAAAAATTTTTCAGCATTTCATGCAAGGATTACTTTACGTATGGGTAATAAAAAACATGGCATTACAAATAATACTCAGTTTGCAACTAGAAGAGTTCTATATAACAATGGAGAATGTTCAAGATTCATGTGCTATTGTTTTGGCATCAAATTGTACAGGTAAATAAAGATTTTTATAAATTACTTTAGTAAATGTTAACTGGAGTGGTTACATAAATAAAAAATCTATATCACCCACTTTTAACTTATTACATAAAATATGATCCTACCAGAAATAAGACAAAATTGCTCTCAAGTCGGTAAAGGAAACCGTTGTAAGGAAACCATATTGTTCTAGAACCAAAATTTTAAGACATGCCATCCACCAGCCACCTTGGGCTTGCGTGCTAGATTATGGACACTCCTCTGACTGAGAGTAAGCATGTGTTTAATCCCAAAAAAAAAATCATGATTTAATTGTTACGTCGTTTTGTAGGCGTGGTTAATTTACGAGTATATTATTTATACACGTGCAAAATTTCAGCTTTCTAGTACTAATAATCTCTTAGCCTCGGATTGACAGACGGACAGACCAAAACTATAACGATTCCTTGGCTTTGTTAGGACTACGGAGCCCTAAAAAGGACTATATCGTCTGACTTTGACCACATTAGGTAATATCCTACTAGAGGGTGAAACTACTCATGAATGTGATTATTATGATCACAAATTTTACTTAGGAACAGCTCTGAACTACCGAAAAAAACAACTCTTCCTTATTTTTTAAAAGCAAATGATTTTTCGACTCTTACTTAAACGCTGATGATTTATTTTTGATTTATTTATTTACAGATGAAGAAAAGAGGTTGTGTAAAAATGCCCTGCGTCTACACCGAGCGTCATTCAGCAAGATGAGCGTATTCGGCATGTTCTACATTGACGTTTGTCATCCATTACGTTTGATGGCTCTTCTCACGAACTATACTGCTGTGCTGTTGCAGTTTGCATTTCTGTGATGCACTTAGACTCCAGCTATAGATTCTGATGTCCTATGGCCTTTTATATTATTATGTTTCAAAAGAAAATAATAAAGGAGATGGAGAGTTGTGGAGAGGAGAAAATGTGGCGTTGGTGAAAATTACCTACATTTTCTATAAGTTTATTCAAAGCGTTTTTTTTTAATAGAATAAAAAAACCTCCATAGAAAACAAAGTTATAAGTAGTCAAAAAAATAAAATGAAAATGGAATTCGAACATACTCCTAATTGGAGGAAATCAAAACGTCATGTACGTATATATATTTTTTGTTTTTGTATTTTATTTCAAAAAGCGCTGAAGCAATTTCGATAATATGTTGGGATCACCGCCGAAGTATACTATTTTGAATAAAAAAGAATAAAAAAAAAACTTTTTTACAAAAAAATAGAACCGACTTCCAAAAAAAAGTGCAAAATAACTTTAATTTCGGAAGTCGGTGTTCCTGTTTTGTGTCTTCGTTTTTTGACACAGACTTCCGAAATTAAAGTTATTTTGCACTTTTTTTGGAAGTCGGTTCTATTTTTTTGTAAAAAAGTTTTTTATTTTACACTTTTTAGTTGTGGTTCCCCATTAAACTGTGTTAACAATAAAATTCATAGACATACGATAACAGCAATTGCGGTTGATTTGCTGTCAATTTTTGAAGAGTTCCGTTGCCTGTCTCCAAAACCCATCATCAGATCTTTTTGAAATGTAAATTGAACCATTTCGGAAAAAACTCCTTTCGAACAAAAAAATTATTTTGCAAATCCATCAATATATGACCGAGTCATGCCCGAACATAGACAAAAAAAAAATACAAACATCCGAATTGATAACCTACCGACCGATTTTTCGAAGTCGGTTAAAAATCGGTCCACAACTGACAGAGAAATCGGTGGTAATAAATTTAAAAAAAAATACGTGCTTACAGTCGAATATAGAACCTCCTCCTTTTTAACCGACGAAAAAAAAAGGAGGAGGTTCTCAATTCGACCGTATGTATTTTTTTTTGGTGTATGTTCAGCCCTCACTGCGTCATTTATGAACCGATCGTGATGATTATTTTAACCTACATAAAATATCAAATTTTTTATATACTAATTTTGAGTCGGCGCCAAATAATAAAATGATTAATTACCTACGTAGAGCCTTCTTCATTTCACATTTAAAATTTACTCGTAGATATTTAATAATATTATTGTTGTTTGACTCAAAATTAGTTTGCATAAAATTTGATATTTTATGTAACTAAGCTTAATACTCAAGACTTTAAAGGTTTTTTTTTTTTTGCTTTTTAGTTATTTTTCGTCGGTTTAATTTTTTGTTAAAAAGTTTTTTATTTTATGTTTTTTATTTTTTTTTATTTTAGGGTGTTAAGAAAGTAGGAAGGAGCGTTGTTCCGATAGTTAAAGAGATAATAGTTTCGAACTATTTGGTGGTTTGCTGGTGCGACGGATGGAAGAGCCCCCATACCTCCCCTGCATCCGAAGCCGGGTCTACTCCTCCGGCACTACAACTGACATAGCGAATTTTCGTAGAGCTGGCAGTTCAGCCACCCAGGGCAGACATTAAGGTAGTCCCTGAATTCAGGAACCCGTTCAGCTCGCGGGCGGACAACAGCGAGCCGTTTCAATGGGTCTCCCTGGCCGCAAGGCCAACAAGCCACACCCACACAAGTCAGAGACGGTGCTTACACCGTGGGTCCCGCAGCTGTCCGCATAATGATACCTAAAGAATTTTAATTTCCAGAAGGGCGTACGATAGAGATGCATTAGCTCGCCCATTTTTGTATTATAATATAATTATGGAGAGCAGATAACACGGCATGCCCTGGAAAGTTGAAAAAGCGGCGTCAAAATAAGAGGAATATTAATATTGAACCACTACGCAGGGTTCACCCTTTTTGCACCAACCGAAATGGAAATAGCTCAACTTCTGAAACGGCTAAAAGTATTCAGCCTTAAAATGAAACTCGATATTAAAAAGAATAAGGCCAAGCTGATGGTAGTCTACCGTTTTGGTGCTGTAAAGCGTACCAATCTATTCTTCTTCAGGATTTCTAAATCGTGGAACATTTTCGGTACCTTGGCTCGGTTTGGCTCTGCAAGTCACAGATACGCAGACAAATACGGTATGGCCAAAACAGGGCCGACTAAACTTGGCAAAATATGGAAAGATAAAAATATCTCGATCCGAACTAAGATACACCGCGTCCGAACACTCGTCTTCTTTATATATATCTAAGGGGCCGAGTCCTGGACGCTCAAAGCTGCCGAAAGGCAAATAATCGATGCTTTTGAAATCCTTGAACAGCCACACAAACGTTCTGGTCCTCAAAGTGCTAAAAATATTTACACCACCCAGGGGTCTGTCCTCTATTTGTCTACACCATGTTGTTAGTTATTTTGGCCATATAAAATGAAAAAAAAAAAATTTGACCCAGGTTATATGTCATACAGAGCCAACAATTTGGAAAGACGGACGTGACGGACGTGACGGGAAACGACTAAAATTAATTTGTTGAAGATTAATTTGTTGAGTTGAAGTCAGGGTCAAATAACGAAGAAACAGAACTAGAAACATCGACTCCCAAAATTAAAGGTATTTTGCAAAAACATTTTTTTTTTGAAAGGCGGTTTTATTTTTGGATGTTTAGTCTAAACGGCCCGAAGCAAATGGACCGCGGGCCATTCGAACGTAACCGAAAATCGTCTACGTTTCAAAGGACCGGTGATAAAATGGTTTTAAAGGGACAGTCGCATACACTGTGGTAGTAGCATAGTTTACGAATTATAACTATTTAAAAATTTACTTATTTAAAATCATTATAAACAGAACATCATACATCTTCATAACCGGTTGGCACGACTTCAGGTAGCTAGTTCAACAGTGACCCTTTCTTGTCAACCAATCACAAACAGGCTGCTTTATTGTGACGTCAGAGGACTGGCAAAAAGTATGTGCATTGCATGCAGTCTAATTCACTGTTTATTTTGCAATTGTCCACTAAAAAATTGTCCAAAATAGTATTTGCTTTTTTTTTTAAATAAGACTTTTTGTATTAAATGTTGTTGTATGGTAATTGTTTTATTTTTAATATTTTGTTTCTAAATGGTTATTTAATTTTTTGTTTCTAAAATATATAACTAATTTTTATTTAAAATTATTTACTTAGTAAATTTAACTTTTGTAAACATTGTATAATGTTGATTGTTTTTTTGTAGAAGATAATGATAATACAAATATAAGAAAAAATTAAAACTTGTATTTCAACTTTTGCACCCGAATGTACTTGATGTAGTTTATGAAATTGAATTTGTTTACAAATTTTATCACCTTTGGAACGTAGACGAATTTTGTTTACGGTCGAATGATCTCAGGGCCATTCGGTTTGGGCCGTTCAGACTAAAAACCCATTTTTTTTAAAAACCTTTTTTATTTTTACTTTTTAGTTGTTATTTATAAACCCATAAGTAAAATTAAATAATGAGGTTATGACCGAATCGATAGCCTCAATAACATGGAATTTGAACATAATTGGAGAAAACAAAAACGTCTTCTGTGTTATGTTTTGTTTTTGTTGATTTTTTAAAAATAGGTTTACTTCTGAAGCCTGTCCTATGAAACAAAAAAGAAATAGAAAAGTCGGTGTTTCTGGTTTTATGCCTTCATTTTTTGACACCGACTTCCGAAATTAAAGTTATTTTGCACTTTTTTGGAAGTCAGTTCTATTTTTTGTAAAAAGTTTTTTATTCTACTTTTTAGTTGTGGTTCCCCATTCAATTGTGTTAACAATACACAGACATACAATCGCAGCAATCGCGGCAGATTTGCTGTCATTTTTTTAAGAGTCCCGTCTTCTGTCTCCGAAATTCATCATTAGATCTATAAATGAAATTTATTCGAGACCATTTCAGAGTAACCCCCTTTCGAACAAAAAAAGAATTTTGCAAATGATGAAGTTATGCCTGAACATACCTACATTAAAAAAAATATGCATATACATTCGAATTGATAACCTGCTCCTTTTTCAAGTCAGTTAAAAATCAACTCATAATTGATGGAATAATCGCGTAACAAACATACAGTCGAATTGAGAACCTCTCTATTTAAAATCGTTAAAAAAAACTTTTTACAAAAAAAAAAAATACAACCGACTTCAATAAATAATACTAAAAAATGCTAAATAACTTTAATTTCGGCAGTCGGTGTTTCTAGTTTGGTTTCTTCGTTATTTGACACCGACTTCCGAAATTAAAGTTATTTAGCATTTTTTAGTATTATTTATTGAAGTCGGTTGTATTTTTTTTTGTAAAAAGTTTTTTATTTTTCACTTTTTAGTTGTTGTACCCCATTCTAAAACTTAATAATAATAAAGTTATGCCCGAATTGATAGTGCCTCGGAAAGCACGTTAAGCCGTTGGTCCCGGCTGTCAATTGTGGATCTTTGACAGTCGTTACGGGTCGTCAGAAGCCCGAAAGTCTGACATCCAGTCTTACCAAAGGGTATCGTATTACCCAGTGACTGGGTTGTGGAGGTCAGATAGGCAGTCGCTCCATGTAAAGTACTGGTATTCAGCTGCATCCGGTTAGACTGGAAGCCAACCCCAAGATAGTTGGGAAAAAGGCTAGGCAGATGATGATGATGCCCGAATTGATAGCCCCAAAAAATAGGGAAGTTGAACATAGTTTGTGAAATTAGGGTGTATCAGCGTGAACTGTACTAATCTGTATACCCCTTTAGAACATATCAGCGTTATGTAATGTTGTGATGTGGTGAAAACAACATACAGACATGCGATTGCAGCAATTCTGGAAGGTTTGCTATTATTTATTGAAGAGTTCCATTGTGTATCTCCGAAGTTCTGTATCAGATCTTCACCAAATTAAAATGGGACCACATGTAAAGCACCATCTTTCAAATAAAACAAAAATCATCACCCAGTAAAGAGTTATGAGGTAACACATACAAAAAAAAAAAAAAATACAGTCGAATTGAGAACCTCCTCCTTTTTCTGAAGTCGGTTAAAAAATAGACTTTACGTGCTGTGTTATTGTCTAACTTTGCCGAGCTTAGACCTCCCGATAGGCTTGATAATACATAATTATTTAGGCCCCATTGAAGTTTAAAATCTACAGATAAGTCCAAAAAACTGCGAAGTCCAGTTTCAAGCGACTATTCATGTAAGACGACATTGGATCCTAGATTTCTAACCTTAGATAAGGCAAACTTTTTACATTAAAAAAGAAATAAAACTCCCAAGATACTCGTATAATTTCAAATTGTTGTCTTGACAATCAATTGTGTGTATCTTACTTGAGCAACTTTCATAATATTATAAACCTACATAGTTTATGACAACACACGAGAAGGAAGCTATTTTTAAACTTTTATTTAAAGTTACAAGAAAGCAAATTGCAGTAATACGATGATGTCACTTGTGATGATAGAACAAAAATGTATCATAGTCACTGCATCGATTGTGAACAATCCGGATGCATTCATTTTTTTTACATTGGTATCCATAATCCTTTTAATATTCTTCCAAATTCTTTTTGATGCCACTGAAACAGAAATACAAAGGTTTTTGACATTGACATGTATTTGAAAAAACGTGCTGATAGACAGTAAACCAGAACTACTACTGATAATGCCGCTATAGAAATACCTTCTAATAGCTTTGCCAAAACTGAAGATTGAATCTGTCACCGCAGGCTTACCAGTTGTGGTAACAACGGCCAAACTAAAAACTTTGAGATAGACTACGTAAATGAAAAGCAATTTAATCAAACTTACAATCCTGTGCTGATTTCAAAATGACATTACACCTGGCTCTTACTGCTTCTCTATAAAATGCTTCACAAGCGAAACACATTGACCACTCAATGATGATCAACTTGCACAGGCACATAGTCACTCCAAAAGCGTGGCTGATTAATAAATTTCTACTCATCTAAAAATATAGTTTAATTTGTGACAAAATAGACGTTTGCTCCATGTTAAGTACCTACTGATTTTCAGCTGCCTAAAGTCAGACAAGAGTCATGTCCCAAGTCGATTGCTTCTGATGTTTTCTATATTGCCCATGTAAGTCTATGTGAAGTAAAATATATTGAATTTGAATAAGACTGGAACACGACCCCATCTTAGTGAAACGTGGGTTAAGCAGGTGATGATAGAGAGCAGTGAATCAGATTGGAAAGCAAATTATACCACAAAAAAAGACAAGCAGAAGTAGGAATGGGTAATGGGAAATATTATAAAATATTGCCATAGAACCATTAAAAATTGTCTTTAAGATTAAGACGCAGAATGTTGGAAACCATAAATGGGCAAGAGTAAAACAGATATCCATTAGGCAACATGAATCGACGATCTATATAAACTGGATGGTAGCAGGTGGATGGACGCACGATTGGAAAATCCTGTGCTTAGCAGTACACTACTATAGGCATGGTATTGGTAGGCGAAAGCTGGCTTATTTATATTCATGCTTAGTCATCGGAATATTTGCATTTGCATGTTGACATATGCAAATGCATAAAACGATATTTTTAAAGATTTTCTGTATGTCATAGTACTTTTTCATTCATAGAGCTTATTTCAATAGTTTTTTTTTTGGGGGGTGGCAAATCATTCAATGACTCCCACTCTGGGTGGAGCGGGAGGGAGTGTCAGACTCTTACTGACTAAAACCCACCCCTAATCCTTCCCTGCCTGAGTGCCCAGGGATGCGGTAACTCATTTTCAGAATTTATCCGCTACCCCCAGGCATGCAGGCACTGGCCACGATGGGCCCCGTCAGTGGGGACTGACACTAATCTCTTTGAGGCGCGCGTGGAACACTACGCGCCGTCGACTCACGGGCCTGGTGCTGATCGGACGGCAAGCTACCCACTGCTCGCCGTCCGCAGGCCCGGGTCTACGGTGGCCGGAGATCGTCTTGTGACGTCCTATGCCCAGAACGCCCAGTACCTCTCCTGTTGGCGGGCGATTGGCGGGCGGTAGGGGCACTCCGTTGAGCTTCCCTCACGCGTCCTGCCTCCACCTTCGCGAGCATTACTGCTTCGCAGAAAATGGAGACTGCTTCCCATTCCCTCTTGCTCCGTACCATGGCCTGAATTCCCTCTCGCTTCGATAGGTGGCGGCGACCGCCGCTACCTATCGCATCCACAAGGACACGGCGGTGCTCCGCCCAAGCAGGACAGACCTCCATCGTATGCTCCACCGTGTCCTCTGGGCGATCCGCACAGTGGTAACACCCGGGAGCTTATTTCAATAGTTAAAATATGACTTACGCGTGTTGTATTAAGGTGGTAGTTTGCACGGCGACCGCGACCGGAGAACGACACATGAGACAGAGACAAGAGACCGCAAAGGGTACTTGTCATTAAGGCTTTGTATGGGCGCCAGTTTGCTTGTGCGACCGAGATAGGAGACAGAGACGCGAAACCGAAGACAACAAGACTGTCGCCGACCAGAACATGTAGTGTCTCGTGCCGCGCTCGAAAAGCACGTTTTTTTATTGTAAATCATGACTGTTTTTCTGACGAAGACTGTGAAAAGCTGACTGAACAGATCAGACAGCACACTCTGATATATAGAATGTACAACTAGAACCCCTGAGAGACAATTTTTATTAAAAATATAAAAGAGTAACATTGTTCTTTTCTTCCTGCAAAAGTAACTCTACTTGGCATAATATTACAGTGTATTGATTCAGTACAACACGACTGATTCCATAGACAGATTCTACAAACATTGACATAATTTAACGATGTCTGACAGTTTGAGTACTTTTGCGGTCTACCTAAATGCCCTTACTTTGATATTGTTCGACGTGGAGCTCCTTAAAGTTCTGAGTTGAGCTACACGATAGCTGAAAAATGCTTGCAGTGTCTGCTTGCTTTGACCGTTCCACTCAAATCTGCATAGTGCTTTCCACAAAAGCTCATTAACGTACATGGTTCTCATATGATTTGATCAGTACAGATTGTGTAGACTTTAAAAAGACTTTGACTTCTGAGTTTGTTTTGGTGTTTCAGCTAGGACACACCAGCCTCACCTAGGTTAATAATAATAATAATAATAAGACATTTATTTCGGACGTAGTCCATATACTGTTAGTAACACAAAAAACCTTATAAGCTATTGTTAGTACATACAATAAAAAGACACAGAAATCACAAAGTGGCACCGCACAGGAATGCCAGTTTATGCCAGGCCTTGGACGCGACCACCCTCAGTGTGAAGTCTCATCCAGTGCCGCCACATCGGCGAGTCCCAGCGGTCCACGAACACACTCAGAAGGCTGTTCGAGCTGGCCCGCATGCGCCTCATAAGGGACGCACAGCGCTTCCGCATGATAGCATGAAAACCATCCACGCTTTTCATCACAAACATTGCTGAAGCGCTGCAATGGCGCGGCAGCCCGAACAACACCCTGAACGCGTTATTATATTGTACTCGCAGAGCACTGTATGTACGCTGCGTGTACTTAGTGCTACTAACCAAAAAAGAATTGACGAGTTAAAGTGTTATTTTAGGTTTCGTACCTGAAGTGTCTAAACAGAGCCCTATTGCTGTCACTCACGTGTCCGTCTGTCTGTTTGGCCGTTTGTCCAACTATCCGTCTGTCTGTCTGTCCGTCGTCTGTCCCATAATTTTGTTCCAAAGAATTTTTTAACTTCCTGTCATCTGTCAGTTGTTAGTTTCGACCGTAGTCAAAAAACGTGTTTAGATTCTGGACTTAGGATTCAAATCTAGCTGAATCTATTGGTTTTGAACCTCATTGTTTGCTATTGAACTAAATTTGTTTAACCCGTTAGCGCCCGCGCGCGCGAAACTCGCACGTCTGGCATACCCGCGCTATTTTCCCGCCATTGACATGTTTATGACTTTGTTTACATAAAACGGTTCGCTGACGCTTCTATTGGTGCTAGGCACTTGAAGTTTTTTTTATTGGGTTGTTGAATAAACCGACCTTATCATAAAATGTAAACAATACTTGTGTTACGAGAGTTGAATTCTAATCAAATGCTGTTATCAACGATTTGGCGGGCATAGTATTTGTTCACGTATTAGGTTCACTTCTGATAAAACCACTGTATCAATTTACCCGAAATTTTGCATGTTATACTATCTATATACAAGTAGTTTAATAACAATGTTTTTTTTTGTAGAGTCCGATACAATATTTTTCTATTAGTCATTCTCAAACTTCATATCACGAAAACCAAACCAAGTAACGGCTTTTTCAAATTACGTTACTGCGTTTGCGTTGCGTTTTGTGATGCGTTTTTTTTCTAATACTATGTAATAACTACCTAACAATAAATAAACACCTTCACACTGTGTTCAAACATACAGAAAGTCACATCATTCACCCTCACAATAACAATGTAAACAAAACCGTTTGACCTTGACAAGAAATGTCATAACGTAATCATTTTTCAAAATATTTATCTAAAACGATGTTATTATGACGAAATAACAACATAGTAATGAATATATAAACACAACATATCACATAAACAAACACGAAACTAATTAAAACACATAATGACGGCTATAGCTATGCACTAAGTTAGAGATGTCAAACTAGTTTACGCCTTGCGCTTCGCCGTGTTTTTAGACGACATGTTTTTACGTGTACCCTTAATTTGTATGGAAATATTAGTTCAAACTAAATTTGACAGCTCTTTACGTCCGTCTCTTTCTTGTTTTATTAGAGAGAGAAAGATAGCAATAGCCTAAATTAAGTTTAGTTTGTGCACAACAGAATCAACACCACTATCAACAAATTTTCGTCCGCCGTTGACAAACATAAACATGCAAATAAAAACATTTTTTTTAATTTTTCAAAACAATATTTCTCTATGGAAATATTTGTAAAAGTACGATACTATCACGCTCCAAGTGTGTAAAAATTTCCACAGGAATATGACGTTTCGTTATGTAATCATAGAGGTTGAAAGAACGCGTGCCACCCGGGGCCCGAAAGGGCCTTACGGGAAGTGGTCCGTATTCCGTGTTCGCGATCCGAAAGGGCCTTACGGTAGCTGACGGGAGCCCCAATAGATGTAGTGGTGAAACGGCTTATTTTGTGAAAATACTTAGAAGTTTGTTTGGTTTGCGAGAGACTACGCGCTTGTGGAATCACGGCGCCTTTTTGAAGTCACCTTTAGAGTCTGGTATACCTACTGACAAGCACTACACTTCTACATTTAACTCTGACAAACACACGTTGTGGATAAATACAAAGTAGAGTTACCGCATCCCTTGGGCACTCAGGGTAGGGAAAGAACAAGGTTTTAGTCGGTAAGAGTCTGACACGCCCTCCCGCTCCACCCTAGAGTGGGCGATGTCATTGGCTGATTTCCCACCCCACAAAAAAAAAAAAATTTCGTATATTTTACTAACAAATACCAATATTTGGTACGGAACCCTAAATTTGCGAAATCCGACATGCATGAACTTGCTCAGTTTTTTTCTGTTCCCGAAGAAGATTTTTGGTTTTTCGATTTCTTTTAGCGTTTAGTTTATTACCAAAGACATGAAGCTACCGTGGGGTATACTGAAAGTTTCTGGATTTGGCCACTTACAATAAAATAAACTAAAACAATTACGGAATTCGAAAATATAACTCTTTTTGAGCATGTTACTTTTTAATTTGCGAGACTGTTACTTGTTTCTTCACTGTGTCGTCCTTTAAACATTTTGTGTTGCTATCAAAATGAATTTAAGAGGCCGTATACGAAATTTTGCCGAATTAGCTGATTTACGTGATTTTACAGTTAAAATAATGCATTTCTATGAAAAGAAATATTAAATATTGAAAGATCATTTCAATTATGATCGTATGAATTAAATAGATTTGAAGCTTGCGTTGCGTGTTAAAAGTCGAGATTTGGGTTGTTAAAAGATTTTTATTCCCAAATTTTTGTAATTTTAACATTTTTTTTCTCAGAAAATATTTATTTATTTTATTTATTTATTTATTACAGTGATACATACAGCTATCTTTACAGAAAAACCCAAAGCGATAGTGTAGAAAAACAAAGCAAACAAAAAATTACAATAATAATCACAATAACCCATTAATTTCAATTCATACAATTCAATTCAATTAAAATCATAGTACAAAATACAATATAATAACATAATCAATATAATACAATCACTTCAATCAATTCAAAATCAATTATTACTATAACATAAAATGTGTAGAGTAACTTTTGCGAATTCGCTCATTGAACATGAGAGTACATCTATCTTATAGGCAACCTGGTTCAATGTGCGCAGTGTCCGCGAGAGCGGGACCTTGGGCAACAGCTCGGTGCGACCGTGCGGCAGTGCGAACAAATCGGGCCGTCTACGACGCTGCACGTACCCATCGGGTACGCACAACCCTATCTCCTGTAACACACCCGGATTGTTTGTGTTACCCCGGAACACTCCAAGGACATATGATGCCAACGCTAGATCCCTCCTCGTTTCCAACTTGTTGTATCCCACCATTCCTAAAACAAACAAGGTTGGATACATCAAGGGATAGAGGGGGTATACCCCATAAAGTCTGAGGTACATGTAACGCGTATATTTATTTTGTATGCGCTCCAACATGAGAGTATATTTCGCCTCATGTGGAGCCCATATAGCTGCATTACCCTCCAACTGGCTCCTAATTAGAGCGTCGTACAATGCCGAAATTGCCTTAACATTCGTGAAAGCTGCCGCTCTGCGAAGCACGAATCCCAGCCGCTTGTATGCCCTTTTACAAACGTTCACGATATGCTCCCGGAATCTCAGCTGCGCATCCATATGAACGCCCAGGTCTCGCACTGCTTCCTCTCTTGTCATAGGCGCGTCGTCAAGTTTGTAACTGTAACGAAGTGGTATTTTTGCGCGGCTGAATGTCAGAATTAGACACTTCGAAACATTGAACTGCAGTTTGTTTTCCGACTCCACTCAACTACACGATCAATGTCCTGCTGAAGGCGATGACAGTCTTCCTCGTTTTCGATGGCCAGGAGCAACTTGAGATCGTCCGCAAATAGTAGACACCTGGCATCACGTAATACGTCAGGCAAGTCATTGACCATAATAATAAATTGTAATGGCCCTACATTGCTGCCTTGACTCACCCCCGACCTAGTGAAATAGGGTTCAGACCGACAACCACTGAATTCAACGTATTGTTTCCTGTCCCTCATATAACTCGCGAAGAAGTGGAGTAATTTTGGTGTGCAGCCAACTCTCGCCAACTTCGATAACAAGACATCATTATCCACCAGGTCAAATGCCTTCCTAAAATCAAAGTAGGCGGCGTCAACCTGCAGCCCCGCGTCGATATGAGGAACAAGGTACGTCATGGCGTTCAAAAGATTGCTGGTTGTACTACGCCCCGGTCGAAAGCCGTGCTGTGCGTCCGACAGTTGCGAAGCCACCTGCTCCTGAACCTCCCGTTGAATGGCAGATTCAAATACCTTTGCTGGTGTCGACAGAATTGCTACTGGTCTAAAAGACTCGATTGCTGTTCCATCTCCCCCTTTTGGTATAGGAATTACGCGGGTGACCTTCCAACGATCCGGAAAGTAGGAAGTATCCAGGCACATGTTAAAAATGTGTACGAGTGGCTCCGCTAGTACCGATCGACAATCACGCACTTCAAATTCAGGGATCCCGTCCGGACCTGCTGAGCGCTTGGGCTTGAGACGAGCCATCGCCGCTTGCACCTGTTTGAGAGACAGCTGTGGGACGTGCACGCGCGCGCTGCCTGCGCCGCCGGCCTCCACCGCTTCGTTCACGTCAAGTCGAGCTGGCTCCTCATTGTATATTGAAAAGAAATATTTTGCGAATTCCGTCGCACATTCTGAATTTGATAACTCTAACCCGTTTTTAATTATTTTATTTTGAGTATTGGATTTCTTTTTAGTCCTAATATAATCCCAAAATGACTTAGGATCCTTTGCTAAATTAATCTGCACTCTATCCTGATGGTTTTGGTATTCCCGGTCAATGTTTTCTTTAATACGCGCCCTGCATGTGGAAAAAATATCGTAATCAACGCGCGAACTAGTGGATTTATACTTCTTGTGTAGTTTCGCCTTTAATTGTATATCAGAAATAATTTCTTTAGTATACCACTCTGGATAGCAATACCTACGCGTGTGCGTTCGCCTGGGCCGTTTCCGAGGCACACAACTATCCAAAATGCCATTGACAACATTGTAAAAACACTCTAAAGCTTCATCCGGTTGCTGAATATCATAAATATGACTCCAATCGATCGATGCCAGAGAGGAATACAATAAATTATAGTCTGCTTTATATAAGTTCCATTGTGGTTCGCTTTGGCCTATAGGTACCTGACAGGACTGAATATGTAGGTTTTGAACTGAAATTTATTTTATTTTTGCTTAAATCGTGAAGATTTTGTTCTATGATTTTCGCTGTAGCATACGTCAACAAGAGAGTTGCCAGAGACTTCAATTGGCATTTGGTGATGAAGCACCATGTCGCAGCTCTATATATTCGTGGTTTGTAGAATTGTGTGACAACTTTGAAATGCACGTACATAGTCTGTTCGCAATACTTCTCAAAGTACCCGAGTATAAAAGAACTTTTTAATATTTAATAACATTTAACGCTGCCTGAAAGTAGTCTATTTCACTCAGCTGCCCGTGGCATATGTTTACGTAACGTGACTACACCGACGGATAAAGTCTGGGTTGGGAATCACTCGAAACCGATTTCTGTTGGTATTGCAGAATTTTGTTATTAACACAAACTTATTTAACACTGGGCACCAAATTATTATACATAATATATATATCGTTTTCTACAAATTAACATTTATTTATTTATCTGTATATTTAACACCCTAAAAACTGATTCGCATCCGTACACGTCAACGTAAGGTTGAGTTGAAAACCAGCGTCAGGCAACTACTACTAGTGTGGGTATTTTGCTGAACTGGACCTCTTTGGCGCAGCCGCGGGGCACACAATGTAATTGTTTTAAAATTAAGTTGATTTTTATTATTTTTATTTGTACTCACATAGTGTGTATCTGTGTGTGCCAAATAAACTAGTTTTCTTTTCTTTTTTTCTTTCTTAAACTGACAAAAAATTACTAGTCAGCAAATTCGTACTTTGTTTGGCATTGAAATGAGCCAAGTGCTAACATCGCTAACATTTTACATGTGCATCACAAGGTTCGGAAACTTTGCACTCGATGGATACCGCATGACTAAACGTAGGACCAGATACGACTGCGTGTCCAGTGAAGCAGTAAAATCATAAAAAAGTTTAACGGAGGACAGTCGTAACAGGTGACGAAACCTGGGTGTCCTGATTTGAACCTGAAGGAAAAGTAAGTCAGCAGAGTGTGTCTTTCCTTTTGAAGATTTGGCGAAGAAAGTTAATAAAAGTCGAACCATTGGTAGAAAAATGGTTGCTTCTTTTTTTGCGGCTAATCAGGACCTTACACTACAGTATCGAAGATCAAAGGACAGTGACTGCAGATTCGTACGTCAACACTTGCTTGCCCAGAGTCTTAGAAAACGTTCTGGAAAACCGTTCTCGAAGCCAAGTCCTCCTTCATGACGATAACGCATCCAAACATTCCGGTAAGGTAATGAAAGCATATTTGAAGGTCTCAAATGTAGGATTGATGACGCATCCGCCTAACAACCCTGACCTCGCACCCTGCGACTTCTCAATGTTTTCGAAAATTTAAGACAAACTTAAAGGCACTCGTTTTACGAGCTCTGAATCGGCGATAAACGCGTTCCATGAAGCCATTGCAAAGGTCCATATGGAAGACTGGTCCAACTGCTTTGTGAAATGGTTTCAGCGATTACAAAAATGCATTAATAGCGAGGGAATATACTTTTAAAAACAATAAATGTATCGTAAGTCTTATTTATCAGAATCCAGAATCTTTCAGTATGCCCTAAGTACCTAAGAACGATAGTACTCAACCGAACCGTGGAATACGCGTGGCCCGCGAGAGCTTAAATATGCTCCGCGAAAAGTCAAAAAATTTCAAGCTTTCCAACTGAAAAGTAACATTGATACGTACTGATTATATGTTTCTATCAGGAATGTTGTGATTTTTATGGTAATACTCGTTGCTTTTGTGATTTTAAAGAAGAGGTGTGGTACAATTTAAGATATAGGTTTTTTTTCAGATTAACACTTAATTTTTTTTATGCCTTCTGGTTAACAACAAAGAAACCAAAGTGGTTCCCAGTCAAAAAATGTTGGAAACCACTGCTATAGAACAAAAATTGCACTTCAACGTCCTTTTCTTTTATTTATTTGCCAATATAGATACCACACCGTCCACACCTAGTTTTAACCGCCAGGGATTGGCTATACCTAGATATAGCCGCTATGATGTAGGCTACACCTAGTTTTAGCACGGCCACACCTAGTTGTAACCGGCGAAAACCAGGTGTAGCCGTACTTCGGGTTTTAGCCGTAATATTAAAATACATATAAATATATTTATAAATGAAAGTATTGTGAAAGTCTATTCATGATAGCAAAACGCAATTAGCAAAACGTGTACTCACCTTTTCTTTACATGCAAATATCAATATCATCATAACATACATCACGAACATGACATAGGTACAGATGAAATGGAGCAGGATCTGAAATACAATACCATACATTCACGAAAATATTATTAATGTGATTTTGTCTTTTACAATATTTTTGATAAATTTACTAAACAATAAAATTGTTATTAACTTTGAATCCAGATATTTCATTCGAAATTTTCCATGCTTCGCAAATAAGTTTTATGACTTGATACATGGCCTTCGTCTTCATTTCTCTGTCTACTGTTATTTCTTCGTCTTCTCTACCGAAATTTATATTTTCTACTTTATCGTTCCATTTCTCAAGTTTACGAGTCAACATATAAACCACTGTTAGTGTATGTGCAATTCCAAAATCAAAAATGATAGATAAAGAACTGATAAAAACCCTAACCCAAGACCAGTGTAAGTCGAAAACCAATTTTCCAGTCACATTAGTTACCCAAAAACTTGAGATTAAACAAAAATACGCCAAAAAAAATATCTTGTAAATCGCTGGTGCTGTAGAGACGATTATTGATTTCTTGCAGTGACGAAATTATGCACACATTTGAATCGTTTCTGTATACATTGATATAACAAGTATAAGCGAAATTTAATAAAAATAAAAAGTATAAAAATGCGTATATTATTCTGTACAGGAAGGTACGAAAAGGATTGGTAATAATAGTTGCCCATAACAAACTAAAATATACTCCGTTACCAATGACAGCGTACATAATTTTCTTTAGACGAACTTTTTCTACCATTCTAACACTGATATTGTATTCTCGCTCAAATAGGATTACAAAAATAAAGTACGAAGGAAAGAAAATGCTTATAACATCATAATCCATCAAAATATTTTTTCTGTTTTCCGTATACTTTGTGAACTCGATCATTTCTGTAGTATTTCTGACGATCTATTGAGGACGTGTTAGTGAAGTTCGTAATAGCTTCTGAGTAAGTAGTTAGTAAAATATTTAAGGTATGAAATAATGATGTTGACATTGAATGATATTAATTGCATTTCTGTCACTTACTAATGCTTTATAGGAATCTTCATGAAGACTTATATTTTTTTTAACAAAAAGCTACGGAAATCTATAAACATTATGATAACTATCTGGAAACGTACGTCCTCAATAATAAACTACTCATCAACAGCCTTTTAATTTCCCCACTGTTGGGGCACAGGCCTTCTCTCTGTGAGAGGATGTGGGCCGTAATGCACCACGTGGGCCCAACGCGGGTTGGTGGATGTCACATATCTTCAAATTTTTGGTTCTAGGAGATCCCGGCATGTCCTAGAACCATAAATTCGAGGATATGTGACACTCACCAACCCGCGTTGGGCTCGCGTCCTTACGATATTTTTCGTTACTGTTTTGAGAGCAGTGGTTATGAAATAATTAACACAAAGTAAAGCGCCTGTCTGGGTTCGAACTCACGACCTACAACTTGAAAGTCGCGGCCGTTACACTGGGCCACTACTACTTACTCATCACTGCTGGCTCACTTATAATAATCGACTGATCAATTATTATTTTTCAAACACGTGCACCGTAGCCTGCTGTTATACGATATTTAGGTCATTTCTTTTGTAGTCCTTTCGATACTCTGGAGCATCTTTGACAATATTGAAATCATCAAGTGGTTAGTATTCAAAAAATATTGCTATATTTATAAATCTTAAAAGTCAGGTTTAATACATATACATAACAAACCTGACTTTTGAAAATAATAAGTAAGCAAAATATATGATACGAATTAAACTCTTAATTAAACTTTTCGTTCCATCATCAATCATCATCATCATCATCTCAGCCTTTTAATGTCCCCACTGCTGGGGCATAGGCCTCCTCTCTGTGAGAGGGTGTAGGCTGTAATACACCATGCGGGCCCAATGCGGATTGGTGAATATCACATGTCTTCGAATTTTTGGTTCTAGGACATGCCGGTTTCCTCACGATGTTTTCCTTCGCCGTTTTGAGAGCAGTGGTTATGATTCGTTCCATAATGTATGCAAAATAATAATAGTAATAGTAATGTTTATTCACATAAATATGTACATTTTTTACAAGTAGTTTGCTTATTCTAAACTCAAGGTACACAAAAGTATTAGCATTTGGGGCCGAACTAGGCATAACCTGTATTTCAGCCCTCAACGCCGACTCCCCCTGAGTTACAAATTAAGTATTTTAATGATTGAAAAGGTAACACACAACAAGGTGTCTGACCAGACCTCTCTTTGTGTGAGATGGAGGTGTTCGTGAATGAGTGTGAGAGGGTGTGTAAGATTGCGGAGCATGAATTTGTTATATATTACTTAGTTCATTTTAATTAATTAAACAAGTAGTTGAGTCTTTAATTGTTTAACTAGGTATTTGAAGCAAATTTTCTGTTTCCTCATACGAGAGTTTCTGTAGGTACTCAGTTATTGTAATTTTGCAAGATTTTTTCGTCATCGGGTAGATGTTCAGACTTTTATTTAATATATTGTAAATGTATAGGCCAATAAATGAAGCAAATCTAGTGATAAATTTTGTTTTTGAAGCGATGGGTTGTGCGTAAACCAAGAGTTTTGTGCGCCTACTTAAAGTGAGTGGGTTGTAAAAGATATTCATATGTTGCATTAAAATTATATTGAGAAGGAAAAGTTGTCTTACTGAAAGGACTCCACAGAATTCGTAAAGCTGCGAGGTAGGAAACAATCTTGGTTTGAAAGTGCTAATCTTCAGGATGGCACGCTGGGCAACCTCAACAGGTTTTATGATAGTTTTAGGGGATCCTCCCCATGATGTAATCCAGTAAATTATAAGGGACTGGCAGAGGGCAAAGTATATCCGCTTCAGCACAGACGGTTCGGTGACGTGTCGGAGGGTCTTAAAAATGTAAATTAGCTTCCTGATCCTACCACAGAGGGCCTTAGTGTGTTCCTTAAAGTTGAGGTTCCTGTCTATGATAACGCCTAGATATTTTATGACTGTTACACGTTCTAGGTTAGGACAAGAACAGTTTTCTTTAGAGTGACACTCGTGTGCTATGATATTATGTTTATCTTGATTGATTTGTGTGTTTGACCGTATACTGAAGCAGACATATCTGGTTACATCCACGTTTTGAGTTAAGACATTGTCAACAAGCCACACCCTCACAGCATCGAAACCATCTTGGGCAGCTTTGTAAGCTCCTTCCCATGTATCGGCAGAGAAAACGAGAGCAGTATCATCTGCAAAGGAGATAATTTTGCTATGGCGAAGCTTGAGACTAGTGAGGTCGTTTATATAAACGAGAAATAGGGTTGGACCTAGGATACTGCCTTGGGGAACCCCGTACGTGACTGGAAGGTCTCCACTATTAATGTTGCCAATCCGAACACTCTGAAGCCGACCAGTCAAATAACTTTTGAAGAGTTTAGTTGAGCTCCTCTGATTCCAAGTAGTTCCAACTTGTTGAGCGAGATCGGGACAGAAATCGTATCAAAAGCTTTGGCTAGATCAAGGAAAATAGTGAGTGATTTTTGTTTTTTATCGAGGCTATCGCTAACAAAGTTGATAAGATCATTAACAGCTTGATCAGTTGATTTGCCTTCACGAAATCCGTATTGGTTTGTTGAAAACAGATGTTTGGATTCTAAATAACCAACTAACCTTATATTGATAAGTCTCTCTAGAAGCTTAGAGAGCGCCGGGAGGATAGAAATCGGCCTGTAGTTAATGATACGACCCCTGTCACCGCTCTTGTGGATAGGGCAAACAACAGATTTTTTTAGGCCGTCAGGGAAAATACCATGCTGAAGACATGAGTTAAATATGAATGTGAGCGGAGGGACCAGAAAGTTTTCATATGTTTGTAAGAAGGAGCTGCTTATTGAGTCATAGCCCGTAGCACAATCTGTTTTTAAGTTGACGATTAGACGATTCACCTCTTCTTCAGTGGTACTCTCCAAAACGAACGAATTTAGCTGTGAAAGAGTTTGAAAGTTGCTACTTGTAGGTACTCGTATGTTGCTTGCCTTCTTTTGTTCTACCTTATCAGCTAGTGTCTTACCCACATCCACAAAGTACTTATTGATTTCATTTAGTGATGCCTGAGGTGTTGTTGATAGAGACAGCAGTTCATTAGGGTGGTTTGTATTTTTTGAAGTGTTTGTGATTTCTTTTATTGCTTTCCACAACCTCATGTTATCACTTTGCGCCGCCCGCAGCCTGTCTTTCTCGTAGGTTCTTTTAAAATTTTTTAATAGGTTATTGCAGAAGTTCCTGTAGCGCGTATAGGTAATTTTTAGGGTTAAATTGTGTGGCGAGAGTTTATATTTACGGTGCAGGTTATCTCTATTTCTTATACAGCGTAAAAGGCCTTGCCTTATCCACGGCTTTATTAACTTCTTCCGTCTCGATAGAGTTACTACTTTGGTATTATTAACTATGGCTTGTTGAAGACTTTTTGTCAAATAATGCAGACCAACATTTGGACTAGGTGAGTCATAAATAGGATTTAAGTTAATATTTAGGATATCAAGTTCTAAGCTTTTTGTGTCAACTTTTTTAATTGATGTAAGAGAGAATTGAGTAGTTTTCTTGAAGTTTAGGTTTAGTAAGACAGGGTAGTGGTCTGTCAAAGTATAGTCAGGAACGATGGTCATAGCAGGACTTTTTGTTTTTAGTAAGACATAGTCAATGCATGTTTCACTTTCACTACGTGTATAAAATATATTCTGTTTTATAATTTTAAGACTATCCTATCTATTGCGCCACGCGTATTTCGAAATTATTACGAACTCAGGATTTATGCTGGGCGTCAAACACCCAGTGGAGTTGCCCAAGCGTGTAAATAGCCGTGGGACTCTGCGGATGAAGGACATTAATTACTGCCAGACACTTGGATTGAATGCTGGTCCAAAATTGCCTATATTTGTCTGTATAACTTCAAGTTAGGAGTGGTTGGCAGTAGTCGGCGCATGTGGCCTTACTCTAAGCTATCAAGAACAAGCGTTCTCTGACTTTCCGGGCTGTTCTCGCTGGTTGCACGTCGACTTGACGAGTGCACTCGTTTCTTCACACCAACACTCTTGATTATTCTTGTTCAGTAGTTAACGGACGCGGTAAATATGGGTTATTTATTATTCCCGGAGAATCCCCAACGTTTACGGGATATTACTCGGGATTTTAGCGTATTTGCGGGGACGATATTAATAAGACATTAATTTAGTCTGCGGTGAGATGCGCTCTGCCTCGCGGCGTTAGGCACACACTGACGTGACGTCGATTTTTGCATTTTAAATTGTCTATAGCTCGCGTAAAGCCGGCCACTCACGCCTGTCTGACAAATTAAAGCGAGACGCACACGCGACGTGATACCAACCCCACCCAACTTGCAGAGTGGCGTCAGCTCGCCACACCACCCAGCACTGGCTATTAGTTAGCCAATGAAGAAAACGGAAGCATGGTTTTCCACAAAATATTCCCAAGTGTCAGTAAATTAAGATTACTAGGGCGTACCTACTACTTACGTAAGTAGGTACTTACGTATAAAACAATTAATGTGTGTGGTTGTACGCAATTAATGTAGGTATATTAATTGCGTAAATCCAAGTAAAAGTTAAGATTGCAATAGAAAGGAGTGGGATGGAAATAAAAGAAAAGTGAAAGTGAAACAACGTGGTTTCTGGCAACACAGGAGCAACGGCATGACCGCATCCAGTCTACCTACTACCCTTTTATTATAGGTATAGAATTAGGTAGGCATAGTGGTGAGTTTTTAACTAAGCGATTAAAATAGGTGATTAAAATAAGTAATTAGCATTAAAATTGAAAATATACATTCTTAAATTGGTTGACTAAACTAAAAAGCACATTGTCAATATTGAAACCTATAGAAACGCAAACTGTAGTAGTACGAATGTGTAGTTAGTAAGTAAAGCTATCATTTTTAAGGTAAAAGTAGCATCAATGTAGAACATTCCACAGACGGACGTTCAACTTTTCGAATGTCGCTCGATGTAGGCGCTGAATATTTTTGCACAACTTTCTCTCAGCAACTGTAACATAAACAAAAAAAATCAAATTATCTGCTTATTTATATTATTGATATATTTATTTTGTGGAATTAAAACATTGTTTTGTAACTAAATTGAAAAACATGACACAAATATTATTTATTATTATTATTATAAGTCTATCTGCTACCAGGCTAAAATGGGATTGGGCGGGTTACGTCAACCGTACGCACAGTGACCGTTGGGCAATAGTATGTTCAAAGTGGGTGCCTGAGGTTGGACAGTGCTACCAAGACTGCCCTAGAAAGAGGTGGTGAGACAACACATATGCCTACCACAAGGGCTAGTGTCCTACGTGGCTCATGAAAATAATACCGGGAATAATTTGAGGAAGGCCTTTACCCAGCAATTGGCTATAAGCTAAATTAAAAATGCCAATCTTTTGTTTTCGTCTTCTCCCGGTCTATTGTAATCACGTGCCAATCCTATAATAGGACTCTAGCCCATAACTCCATCTTTTTCTGGTTCTGCTGCATTGCATTTGCCTGCTATTTTGATTCCACTGAGGCGTGGTTTTTACCCATTAATCGGCAGAAATCCAACAGTAACAAATAACAGTAAACTATTTGATCAAGACAATTACCTGTAGAATTATTGAATGTCCAAATGAGCGTGCACATATTTTGGACAGTATTAATGGATAAGTAGAATTTTTCACTACAAGAGCTCAGAATAATTTCTCACACCAACGTTTTAACCACCCAGACATATAAAAATAGTATGGAAAACCAAGCTACAAACTGTAAAAAAAACGTATTTATCTTACCTTTAATTTCACTTAGATATAAAAAAAAAACAAAATAACCCGTAGATTATCTCGTTAATTAATTAAACTTTAAGTAGGTACAGACATCACATAGGTATATTGTTGATGTTTCATTCACGTCTTAACTAAACGCAAGTTTTAGAAGTAAGGCGGGTTTTATATATTATGTCGCAGCCATCTGGTTGAATTCGCCATTCAATTGGACGCCTAGGCCGTTCATTAACGGGCCTGCGGACGGCGAGTAATGGGTGGCTCGCCGTCCGATCAGCACCAGGCCCGAGAGTTGACGACACGTAGTATTCCACGCTCGCCTCAAAGAGTTGTCATCAATACTTGACGGGGCCGTCATGTCCGATGCCTGCCCAGGGGTCGTCATGTCCGATGCCTGCCCAGGGGTCGTGGATAAATTCGAAACATAATTACCGCGCCCCTGGGCACCCAGGGCAGAGAAGGAACAGAGGTGGGTTTTAGTAAGTAAGAGTCTGATACGCCTTCCCGCTCCACCCTGAGAAGTCATAGGATGATTTCCAAACCCCAAGAAAAGAAAAAAAGGCCCTTCATTAATGCATTCAATTAAATGACAACCAGCAAAGTCGCTGAACGCAACGTTTAACCAGGCTGGATGTGGTCTAGGCATTTTATTAAATTGGATATTGATGAGTTTCTGATCATGATTATGTGTGTAAAAAAGGCAATATTAGGAAGCAAGAGCAAGCGTAGTGAGCTCGGGACATGGGGCACTCCGACTCCGACTTTTTAAACCACTACCAACTACACCTTTTAAATAAATAGTTTTTTTTTTTTGTTTTAGATGGTTTTGCTTTTGACTCTAGTCCACGTCAGAGGTGACAGAGACAGAGTCGATGATGGAGCGAGTTTACTCAGAAGAAGCCTGTTCTCGAACTTTGAAGAGATTAGGGTTGTATGCATTCGGAAATATAGATGCAGGTAGAGAGTTCCACTCGTTTGCTATGCGCATTATGAAAGACCTTTGCAAATGCTTAGTGCGAATTCGTGGAATAGCAACAAGGTAGGGATGGTAACTTGCTGTGCGTCTAGATGTCCGTTGGTAGCAGGGGGTTGGTGGGATAAGGTCGTGGAGTTCTTGGGCACACTCTCCGAAGTACATTTTGTAGAACACCGACAAGCAGGCAATCTTGCGGCGATAAGCCAAGCTGTGAAGGTTGGCATCCACCACTTTTACGTCGCCAATGAGCCTCTTAGCTCTGCGTTCCACTGAGTCAAGTGCAGCAAATTGGTAATTAGCTGAACCATCCCAGAGGTGGCTGCAATACTTCATGCAGGATCAGACTTGTGCTTTGTGCAGGGTTAAAAGCTGTCCAGGCGTGAAGTATCGCTTCACTCTGATTAGGATGCCAAGTTTTTTTGCCGCAGTTTTAGCTTTGTACTCAATGGTAGCGCCGAAGTTGAAACTAGATGTCAACTCCATGCCTAGGAGCTCGAGCCGATCTATAAGAGGAATAAATGTACGCCGGAAAGTAGGAGTTTGGTCGAAACGACTCCTTTTTGCAGTAAAAAAACACGCCTGTAATTCGGTAGCGTTAAAAGAGACCATATGTCATCACCCCATTGGGAGACAAGGCTTAAGGTCAAGGTCGCTCCCCTGGGCACTCAGGCAGAGAAGGAACAAGGCTGGGTTTTAGTCAGTAAGAATCTGGCACGCCCTCCCACTCTACCAAGAGAGGAAGATGTCATTGGATGATATCCCACCCAACAAAAAAAAAAACCAGATGGCTGTGACATATATTATATTATCTACTAATTAAAAGTACTCACATATACATGAGTCCCTCTAAACGTCGACAATTTTAGAATCGTAATTGTCATTTGAACTTTTACTAAAGTGAGGATAAAGGATAATTCTATCGTATGATATACGATCTGAAAATTAAAAGGTTTGCATCACTTTAAAATACTTTTTCATAATATATATCTGTTTTATTTATTTTCTTCGTACCATGTGCTGAAAACTAATTTTGTAGATCTTATAACAATCCAAAATATTAGCATAAGCATGAAATATTTTTTTGCAATAAGATTCCTTGTTACTCTGATCCATCTGTAGCAAACAATGAGCTTGAAGGTTCCACAAATCAACTTTATTGGCTAACAGCTCCAGAAGTCTGGTAGCATAAATAACGTTAATGTCAAAACCCACATTAATTAAAAAACAAAAGAAAGCGTAAATATCAAGTTCGAATATGATACAAATATGAGCGGAAATCGTAATGTAAAACCCGGAGATCATGAGGACATTGAACCAATTCCCAATTATAAAACCCTTCAAATAAGACTCGCTGTTAAGACTTCTGTGAAGGTTTTGAATTTGTAAGAGCAGCGATATATTCCTTTTCGTTTGGCACACGTCAGTGCAATAGTTAACGACAAATCCGATGCAGTACAAGATCAAGTCGAAGTAACTGCCAATGTACGCTATACTAAAGAACATTTTAACTTGTTCATCAATATAAAGCTCGTAAGTACGGCGACAGAGTAATAAAATTGAAATAATTGCGCCACATATTGTCAACACACTCGATATCAGGTTATTTGGAAATATGAAGTTATTCTTAATACGATACTGAGGACAGAACATAATGTTTTGAATTAATCTGAAAGGCAAAAGCATTGACTGAATATCTTTGTCAACCAAGTTGTCTAAAGGAGTTGACGCTCGATAACGGTAGTTTGTATCACACTTGGTTCTAGCTGTGAAATACTTCATTTCGTGAAGACTAAGCGGACAGTGGTGGACAATGGTTCAATTTATCATTAGTGTGTGTGGTTCGATGTTTTCTATTAATTAATCAATAGACAATCTTTTAAACAAACATTAAGTGTAAATTCATTGTAATTATTGGTTGTCTATTATGAATAAACTAATATATTAGATATATATTAGTTTCTTGCGGTCGCAGAAAATTAATATTCGTAATAAAATTTACATTACACACTCCATCATTATGTTTTGGAAACTATGTTACGCCTGGTAGGTGCATTTGACATTTCGAGTAGTTAGTAGTACTATTTTAATATTATAGTATGGTACGGTACTCCGACAACGAGCAACGGTATTCCAACGGATAGAAAAGGCTTCTTCATTAAACCATTTCTGTCATCTTTTACACGTTTGGGGCCGGAACTGTGCCCGTTGTCGTCTCCGTGTTTTTACCAGAGGTTAGCCATTTTACTTTTTGTCATTTTTACACGTCAATGTTTTTTGTCAGCTTAAGCTAGATGAGGCCGGTGTTTCCTAGCTGACTACCCTGAGAAGAAACACCGGAACAAACTCAGAGGTCAAAGTCTCTTTTAAAGTGTTCAAATCCCTACAATTTGCACTGGTTAAATCATATGATAACCATGTACGTTTATGTCTGGGATGAGCTTTTTGAAGAAAGCAACACACAAATTCGAGTGGACCTGTCCAGACTGTGCAAGCATTTGTAAGTCATCGTGAAGCTCAACTCAGAACTTTGAGGAGCTCAACGAACCGACGAACAATACCAAAGTAAGGACATTTGAGTAGGCCGCAAAAATATTCAACCTGCCAGACAATCATAAAATCTACATGAATATAATGACATACATAGTTCTCGCATTCACATTATTCTGTATGAGGACCATGCAGCTTAGTGTCTTGCAATTTAGTGGCGTTACAATCTCAGTTAAAATTAAACATAAGGAAAAAAACCACAGTGGCCAAAAGCCACTACTTCAATTTTAGAAATCATAAACAATATTAGTTTGCTGACAACACTGTTGTCTTTGGATTCGTTGTCATCTGTCAATGACGGTGTAGATATTTAAGGCCGCTTGGGCAGCGTGGAGTCTTTTTTCTTTTTCTATTCGAACTGCTGGCGGTGGATTCACGTTCTCTTGTTCTGTCGAACACTTCTGAGACTTCACCCTTGAACCTCCCGCCAAATTCTGGCAGTTGAAGTTTACATTGGCAAATATTTGCCAATCTTAATAAATTGTGTGAAAACTACCCCAATCTTGGGTAAGTGTTAAATCAGCATACAAATAGCTTTGTGTATTCTGTGTTCCTAATTTTATATATAAATTCTTTCCAGAACATCTTTTTCCTATGTCTTGCATTTTTCTTTTCTTTGCATTGCAAAATCAAGGTTTATAACCTACAATAAAACTATTGTATTCTTGTAATCACGCCTTCCGCGTGGTTAACTTTATAAGGCCTTTGCTATGCGCATCTTGACTTGTGCGTACCATGCTGCTACGCTCAAATGTGCATGTCATCGTGTTTTTTCTCCTCAACTTTGTAAACTCCATCTGATTTTGACAACCACACTTATTAGCGCACGTACAGCCGCTTTGCTCATACCTGAGTGGCAGAATCAGCGGAGAAGTTCATCGGCCATCTGTATGATACGCTGGACAATATTTTCCAGGGTCCCAGATTCGGAGTCCCAGATCCGGAGTCCCAGATTCCGAGTCTCAGTTCCAGACTCCCAGATCAGGAAGGAAGATTTGGAGCCCTACGCTCCGTGCACCACCTACATCGTCCCCTATCGCAGCCATCCCGCCTCAGAACCTCGTGCCGTCGCCACCAAGCAACTTGCCACGTTGGCACGCACTGCGCCGGGTGCTTATTTGCCCGCGTGGTTTCTGCTGGCCGTCTCCGAGCCGGCACGATCACCTGCCGGCCGTCGCCTCTCGGCCCCTGACTATCTACGAGTCGGCGGCTCGGTCCACGCCGGGTATCCGTTTACCCGCGTGGCCTCTGCAAGCCGTCTCCGAGCCGGCACGATCACCTGCCGGCCGTCACCTCCCGGCCCCTGACGATCTACGAGTCGGCGGCTCGCTCCACGCCGGGTATCCATTTACCCGCGTCGCTTCTGCAAGCCGTCTCCAAGCCGGCACGACCACCTGCCGGCCGTCGCCTCCCGGCCCCTGACGATCTACGAGTCGGCGGCTCGCTTCACGCCGGGTATCCATTTACCCGCGTGGCCTCTGCAAGCCGTCTCCGAGCCGGCATGATCACCTGCCGGCCGTCGCATCCCAGCCCCAGACGATCTACGAGTCGGCGGCTCGCTCCACGCCAGGTTTCCATTAACCCGAGTGGCCTCTGCAAGCCGTCTCCGAGGCGGCACGACCACCTGCCGGCCGTTGTCTCCCGGCCCCTGACGATTTACGAGTCGGCGGCTCACTCCACGCCGGGTTTTCATCCACCCACGTGGCTTCCCCGAGTCACTCACAGGGAGTGCGAAATCTGTAACTACAAACCTTCCCACGCCCTTTTCTCTATTCAATATTTTTTTTTTATGTTGACCGAGGTACGTGTTGTCATTTCTTACTTCTCACGTAGCCTCCTTACGTCACAGTCTGTAATGGTCTTTTGAAGAAAGAACCACACATATTTGAGTGGACCTATGCAGTCAGTGCAAGCATTTGTCAATAGTCGAATAGCTCAACTTAAAAAGCACTAAGGAGCTCAATGACTTGACGAACAATACCAAAGAAAGGACATTTGGGTAGACCGCAAAAGTACTCAAACTGTCAGACAACGTTAAAAAATACTGTAAAAAGGAGGAGAAAATAATAATAATAATTAAGTAACAAAAAAAAATATAATACTTTACAAAGTAAATATTCATGTCAAACAAAATAGTAATAATAAAATGTCAATCAAAAAATAAATATAATACTTAACAAAGTATTCAAGTCAAAAAAAAAATAATATTAATAACCTGGCAACCCACTGGCAACACAAGTCATATTTTTTCTATTCCATTTATAATCGCAAGAACCCATTTTTTTTTTACCCTAAATCAGAGTTAATATTACGATACAGGAAGCCTAAACTGAAAAACTACAACAAAACCATTGATTATCCAGCCAAACAAATAAATCAAACAAAAAAGAAGAAAATTAAAATCAAGAAATCACAGAATGACGTCTGTCAACGACGACACACAATGTTTACAGGTACCTAAACAATGAAAATGGAATGAAATAAAATAAAATGTTGACCAGAGTAGTAGTTCGTCGCGCACGCCTTTCACCCCCGGACTGGCCGCTCAGCTCCGCCTCGCCGCCGCCGGTCCTTGGATTACCAATGTTACCGGCGGCTGCAGCCGCGTCGAGCTCAAGCGATGAGTATTTCTCTCCGCCGACGTCGCCAGAACCTGTACGTCGGCAGGGGAGAGGCCGGCCACCGAACAGCTTGGGACTTAGGGGCCAACCAGCCCCGAGCCGAGTCCCCGCTGCTGATGGTTGTGTGCAGCGCATGAAATGGACTCAGTCCATGAAAGAGAACGTCATGCGCGCATATTATGGGTCTACAGAGGGGGGAACTAACCTCACTGCGTACCGTGTCAGGATGCTGTCTCTTTTCCAGGACCTATAACCAACCGTCGACATCTCGGCACAACGATTGTCGGATCAGGTGCGGGTCATCCAACGTAACCACAAGTTGGACGATGCTGCACTTGATAGGCTGCGCTCAGAGGTACTGAACAACCCTATCATCTCGACCTCGACACAGACCGCGGTACAAGAGACACTGCGGGCCATTAACGTAAGTGATGAGGGAGATGATAGGGTTGTCACGTTATGTAGCCAGTGCAACGATCGACTGAGGAGCGCACTGGAGGATGCGCTTCGCGAGTATAGATCCACTCCAACCGAACTTAAACCAAGTTTACCACGGTTGCCCATGCACAAAAAAAATAGGGCGTTGGTGTGTGCTTTGGACTCGCTGCTTAAAAACATCTTTGAAAGCGCGAACCTCGTTGATACGCACTCAATCTTGTATTGCGGGGCTGTTGCAGCATATCGTTTGGCCAACGTGAAGTTTCCGAATAGTGAAGGAGCTATTCGGCCAAAGCCTGCTGCACCAGCCTGGCAATTCAGTATCGAGAGGTGTATCGATGGGGCCAGAGTACTCATTGGCAAACTACTCTGCTTTAGGGTGGGCAATACACGACAACGTGTGATGCGCTTTGTGAGGCGGGCGTTTTCGGGGACTGAAATTAGTCCTCGAGAATACATGTCCCGTATCAAAGAGATTGAGACTGAGACCTCCATATTCCTATATAAGGTGTAGAATTCTTATTAGTTTTGCTGTAATCCATAAGCAAAAAACAATTTTTTGTATTTTTTTCTAAATTTTAAACTCAGTATTTATTTATTTATTTATTAAACTTAATGCACAAGTAAAAATTACTGTACAATGGCGGACTTAATGCCTTAGGCATTTTCTACCAGTCGACCTTAGGGTGGTGCAGAGACGGAACGTGGCAGGGGCAACTTAAGGGAAAGAATAGACGGAAAATAAAAATACAATAACAAATATATACTTAAATACATACATACACACATTTTAAATTTTGTTGTATACAAAATTTAAAATGTAATTGAGAAAAACGAAAAAAACGAATCAGCGTTGTGACGATTTATCGAACTCCTTGCGAATGTGTTCACGCGCCTTCAACTTAAAAGAGAAGCGACTGGTTGCCGTCCTGATGTTCGGAGGGAGCGCATTCCAAAGGGAGACCGCCTGGACACGGAAGGAAGAATGGACAAACCCAGAGCGGTGAGAGGGACATCGCAGAAGACAATTAGTGGTTGAACGAAGATTTTTAGCGTGAGTCGAGCACAGAAACTGAAAATGTGAAGTCAGATAAGAAGGAGCAGTGGGTTTATCGAGTAGAGAAAACAAAGTAGTCAAGACCCTTAGCGCTCTACGCTGACGAATGGGTAACCATTTTAAAATTAACCGATGCGCGGATACATGGTCATACTTACGCAGATTGAAGACAAATCGAATGCAGCTATTTAGAAGGCGGTCTAGTTTATTAAGAAGGTCTGCATTCAGGTCATAGTAGCACACATCGCCATAGTCGATTATGGGAAAGATTAGGGACTGTACAAGCATTGCCTTTATGTGAGCTGGTAGAAGGTTTTTCAGGCGATAGAGTGACCGCAGCGTTCCAATAACTTTTCGACTGACACTTGTGACCTGCTTCCACCAGTCAAGGCAAGTGTCAACATGCAAACCAAGATCCTTAACCTCGGAGCCAAACGGAATTACTGTGTTGTCAAAGATTACGGGACGTACATTTAGGCAATCCAGCTTTCTCAGACTATGGGAGCTCCCAACTATGATTGCCTGACACTGTAGGGTTAACCGCCACCCCGAATCGATCTGACCAGTTTTTAATGACTCGTAAATCCCGGTTTAGCTCCTCGATCGCATCCGATAAATTGTCAACACCTGCCTGACAGTACAGCTGTAAATCATCGGCGTAGAGCTGTAAATTTTATTACTACCGAGCTTCAGTGTGCGTATCATACGCACACTGAAGCTCAATAGTAATAAAATTTATAAAAATTGAGAACAGAAGAGGAGATAAAATACCGCCCTGGGGGACGCCAGCTACAAGATCACACCACCCTGAAGAACCAGTATGAACTGACTGCTTACGCCCCCGAAGATAAGAGGAAACCCATTCCAGTACCTCTTGAGAGACCATGAGATAAGAAAGGATGGACAAGAGGACTTCATGACTGACGGTATTAAAAGCGTTAGAGAAGTCGATTAACACTAAAGCAGTAACTTTAGTGTCTTCCATTCCCCGCCTGATATCGTCAGTCACTTTAAGGAGATCTGTCACGGTTTTTTTTTTTTTTTTTTGGGGGGTGGGAAATAATCTTATGACTCTTTCCGCTCTGGGGTGGAGCGGAAGGGCGTGTCAGACTCTTACTGACTAAAACCCACCCCTGTTCCTCCCTGCCCTACGCGCCCGGGGGCGAGGTAACTCTTTCGAATTTATCCTCCACCCCCGGGCAGGCACTGGCCGTGGCAGGCCCCGTCCTTTGCTGACAACTCTTTGAGGCGCGCGTGGAACACTACGCGCCGTCGACTCTCGGGCCTGGTGCTGATCGGACGGCGAGTTACCCGCTACTCGCCGTCCGCAGGCCCGGGTCTACGGTGGCCGGAGATCGTCTCGCAGCCCCTGGCGTCTCCTGCGACGGCTGCTGCTGGTGGCGCTAGGGCGACTCGGTCTCTGTTGAGTCTCCCTAACGTGTGCCGCCTCCCTCTTCGCGAGCATTACTGCTTCGCAGAAGGAGGAGACGGCCCCCCATTCCCTCTCACTCCGTACCATGGCCTGAACCAGGGCACGGCGCGAGAGGTCGCTGCCGCCTATCGCATCCACGAAGACACGGCGGTGTTCTGCCCAGGCGGGGCAAACCTCCACCGTGTCCACTGGGCGATCCTCGCAGTGGAAACACCCGGGCGTTTCCTCCCGCCTTTCCTCGGATGAGCGGAATGGCCATGACCCTTTGGGACGCGTTCAACCAGCGAGCTGGTCGCCACCTCACCCATGGCTGGTCATCCCACGGTGACAGTCCGGCAAGGAGGCTCGCTGCCTCACGGGAGACCGTGCAGTATCCGCGGATGATGCGGATCGCCATGACCCTCTGGGCCGCGTTCATCTGGCGCGTTGACCGCTGCGTCAACGAACGCACCCACACCGGTGCCCCGTAGAGGGCCATGGACCGCACGATCCCCGCGTAGAGCCTCCGGCAGGAGGCGTTTGGCCCCTTCAGATTGGGTAGGAGCCGCTTCAAGGCGGCCCCGGCCCTGTCCAATCTGGGAGCCAAACGTCGAAAATGCTCGACGAAGTTCCACCGGCTGTCGAGGACGAGTCCCAGGTACTTCATCGTACCCTCGACGCCGATGCGAACCCCTCCTACCGTGATTTGGGAACCCGCCGGTGGCTCGTTCCGATAGCCATGAAAGCACATGGCCTCGGACTTGTGCAATGCCACCTCGAGTCCCAGTTACCGGATCCTCCCTATGACTGTCGCAACCCCGCGTGTCATACGGTCGGCCGCCGCCTCGTGCGACCACCCCTGCGCTAAGACTAGCGTGTCGTCAGCGTAGCACACTACGCTGACGCCAATGGGGAGGTCGCAGCGCAGCACCCAGTCGTATCCGATGTTCCACAAAGGCGGCCCCAGGACCGATCCCTGTGGAACACCGCACGACATCTCTCGCCGGTTCCATTCTCCCTGATGACCGGGGTAGATGACGGCTCTGTCCGTCAAATACGCCTCGACTACGCGACGGAGGTAGGGCGGCACCCGGTGATACCGGAGTGCCTCCACTATGCAACTCCAGGGCAGGGTGTTGAAGGCATTGGAGATGTCCAAAGACACCGCCAAGACGACCCTGCCCCGGGCATCTGCCTCCCCCGTCGTGAGGGCTCGTACGCGCATGATGGCGTCCACCGTGGAGCGCCCCCTGCGGAAGCCGTACTGGCTCTCCGCCAGATCCGGCCCCACCCGCACCATCTGCCCGACGAGGCGGTCTGCAATTACTCTTTCAAAGAGCTTGCCCACCTCGTCGAGCAGCACAATGGGCCGGTAAGCGGACGGAGAGCCCGCAGGGCGCCCCACCTTCTTGATCAGGACCAGCTTCCCCGTCTTCCACCGACGTGGAAACTGGCCCCTCTCCAAGCATGCGCTTAAAAGCCCTCTGAGTCGAGGCCCGAGAGTCTCTTGCAAGGCCAGGACCCAGGCTTTCCCATGAAAGCCATCGGGTCCTGGGGCGGTGCTTTTGGCGTTCAGCCTACGCACCGCCGCTCTCAGCTCTACCTCGGTCACTTCGGGAACGTCGTCGTCGTCGGGTTGGTCCGCGTCAGGTACCGCAGGAGGCGGAGCCATAGGCGGAGGGGTATGTTTCCCTCGCGAGGGGAACAGAGCGCTCACCACGCCCTCCACGAGCTGCGGCCGGAGACTCTGCGTCAGCGGGGGGCCCATGGGCGGAGTTTCTCACGCACCGCTTTGTACGGGCGCCCCCACGGGTCTCTGTTCAGAGCCTCCAGCGACTCCTCGCGGGCCGATTTCTTGGCCCGCAAGATCTCCGCTCGGAGGGCGGTCCTCGCAGCTCTGTACCCCTCGTATAGCTCCGCCTCGACGGCTTCCGTTTCCGGCGTGCGGTTACGGAGCCGCCTGCGATACCTGGTGTACCGGCGTCGCGCGGCAATACACGCTTGGCGTAGAGCCGTAAGCGCCGCCGACCACCAGTACACTTGGCGCCGAGCACAAGGCCGGACCCGGGGCATTGCCACGTCACAAATCTTGGACATGGCCTCCTGGAACCACTCTGCCTCGTCGTTTATGTCGGCAGGCCTGTCCGGTGATGTCACCCAGGCCTGCACGATCGAGGCTTCCAGGAGTAGCTCCCGGTCCAGCTGCTTCAGCGACCAACGCGGACCACTCGGGGTCTGTTGGACCGGCGCGCTGGAGGTCTGGGCGGAGACGTCAAACCGGATATACCGATGATCGGAATACGTCTCCTCCTCCTCCATGACGTGCCAGTCAACTACGCACGGTGACAGGGCGGGGCTGGCGAATGAGATATCCACCACCGATTCGCCCTGCCACCGCACGCACGTGGGGACAGAACCCCGGTTCAGGACGACCAGGTCTGTCTCCAGAGCCCAGTCCTCCACCATCCTGCCCCGCGCGTCCGTGTACCGGGAACCCCAAGCCAAGCTCTTGGCATTGAAGTCCCCGAGGACGAGCACGGGGAGGGAACGGTACCCGACGACAACGACGTCTCTCAACTCCGCGAGAGAGATTTGGAACTCGGCGAGAGATCGGTTCGGGGAGAAGTACACCCCTTGTTGGGAGATGATTCAAACGAACGCGAATATCTTTACATTAGGTACTTTATTTAGGATAGCCGAGCGGTATACAAAATTATAGAATAGAATGTGTAGGTATGTCTATAGAGACGCGCGCGCACTCGGTCCTGGATGTCGTCCGAATGTGAGTGTGGCGGGCTCGCGCAGCGCGTCCGCGCCGCCCGCGGCCCGCCGCGCCTCTGCCGCGGCCCCGGTTCGACGTGCGCCTGTACATCTTCCCAGCCTTGAAAGAGCTAACTTTCAACAGGTTCCTCAGGTTCTTCTTCACCCGGCAGCCGGACGATGTAATGGATGGCTCTGCGGATTGTTCCCTTGGATGTGTAGATATCTACCACACGGCAAGTGTTGTCTGCGCCCATATGTAGACGTGTAATGCGGCCAAGCCGCCAGCGTTGGGGAGGCAGATTCTGGTCCTTTATTAATACCATGTCCCCGATTCTAGGACCGACAGACCCAGTTTTCCATTTTGACCGCTGCTGGAGTTCCGCTATAAATTCTTGAGACCATCTCTTCCAGAACTCGAGGCGTAGTTTGCAGATCAGGTGGTACTTCGGTCTGGAGTCTTCTGCTGCAAAAGAGGGCACCGACGTCAGTGGCCGTCCGATAAGGAAGTGCCCGGGGGTCAAAGGGTTTAAGTCCATGGGATCAGAAGACAAAGGGGAGAGAGGGCGAGAATTAAGGATTGCCTCTATTTGTGTGAAAAGAGTTGACAACTCCTCAAAAGTAAGGGAAACATTGGCTGCTGTTCTTTTTAAGTGATATTTGGCTGCTTTTACGCCTGCCTCCCAGAGCCCACCAAAATGCGGTGAATAGGCCGGACTAAATTTAAATAAAATGCCTTCGTTAGTAGTGTAATCAATGACTGAGTCACGACTGGAGCGTAGCACCTTACCTAGTTCATTGTTTGCCCCAACGAAGTTAGTGCCATTGTCACACCAAATTTCATAGGGCTTACCTCTGCGCGACACGAAACGACGTAAACATAAAATAAAGGCTGATGTAGTAAGATCACTCACCAGCTCTAGGTGAACCGCTCTGGTACTTAAGCAAACGAATAGACAGAGGTAACATTTATTTATTCTATTACCTCTTCCCTTTTTACTAGAGATTTGAAACGGTCCCGCGAAGTCAGTACCAGTCGAGTGGAAAGGGAAAGTAGGCCTCATCCTAGCTGATGGTAAGTTGCCCATTATAGGCTGTATAGTCTTACCACGAAATCTAGCGCATCCAATGCATTTTTTATTTACCTTTCGCGCTAAGGCCCTCCCGCCTACAGGCCAGTACCTTTCTCTCACAGAAGATAATAATAATTGCGGACCTGCATGAAATAAACGTTGGTGTTCACTTTGCAGTAATAAAAGGGCAAGTCTATGTTTACAATCTAATATAATTGGATGTTTCTTGTTATAATCAAAACTTGAATTATCAAGACGGCCTCCTACTCTTAATAAACCTTCAGAGTCAAGAAACGGATTTAAATTAGATATTTTGGATTTCTTAGGTATTCCTAAACCTTTACTTAGAGATTTCAACTCTTTATCAAACGATTCGTTTTGGCATATTTTAAAGAGAATGCTGCGTGATTTATTTATTTCACTAGTTTGTAGTGCATCATAAAATTTAGCTTTGTTCCTACAGTTATGCAAAAACCGCAATACATATGCAAACACGCGACTTAAGTGATTAAACTTGGAATAATTATTGAAATTAATGATGGAATTATGACTGTCATCGTGAGCCACCTTAGTTTGTACATGAACCTTTAGCTCAGGTAATTCTACTGACTTATGAGGTTGCTGTGGCCAAGCAGGTGATCCCTCCTTTAAGAAGGAGGGTCCTTCCCACCACAAGGGCTCAACCTGCAGACGCTGAGGATCTATACTTCTGGAAGCAAGATCTGCAGGGTTGAGGTTAGTGGGAACATGCCTCCACGCGAAGCCCTGTGTCAACTCATTAATTTCGATTACGCGATTTGCTACAAATGCCTTTAAAAGGTTTGGTTGTGCATTAATCCAGCCAAGTACTACTGTTGAGTCAGTCCATATTACCTTTTGTGTTATCTTATGACATCGAATGGACTGGATTACCTTTTTAGATAACCGAGCACCAAGTAGTGCACCGCACAATTCAAGGCGCGGTATGGTCATGGCTTTCAGAGGTGCAACCCTCGCCTTCGCACACAACAATTTAACATTTACAGTATTTTCTTTATCAATTGACCGTAGATAGACACAGGCTCCGTACGCTTCCTGGGAAGCATCTACGAAACAATGTAATTCAACTGTCATGGGTAATTCACCTACTGTATATCTAGGTAAATTAATTTTAGATAGACTATTTATATTCTCTGATATCTTTTCCCACTTTTTTTCAATATGGGGTGGGACAGGGTCATCCCAGCCTAACTTTTCATTCCATAATTGTTGTAAAATCATTTTAGCTTTAATTATGCATGGACATAGCAGTCCTAATGGATCAAATATTTTACATGTTAATGATATAATAGTACGTTTAGTAAGTTTCCTACTCATATCCATGTCAACTGTAAAATGTAACGTGTCCGGTGTAGGTGACCAGTTTAGTCCTAAAACTGTGGAATGTTTACTCAGATCAAGAATTGTAGAAGTGGTCTCTGTTTGTAACACCTTGGGACAGTTTGTGCGTATTTTATGAAGAGGGAAACAAGCTGAAGATAAAATTCTAGTGACCTCATCATATATTTCTTTAATTTCTTTCTCTGACTGACATCCAGTATTTAAATCGTCCATGTAAATATCATGTTCTAAAATATTAGAAATTTTGGGATTTGAACATTCACGAGCTAACTGAACAAGGCTCCTAGTGCTCAAGAAAGGTGCAGATGCTGTCCCATAGGTGACAGTATTAAGCTGCAAGACCTTTATAGGCTGAGAATCATCATCCCTCCATAAAATTAGTTGCAAATGTCTCTGAGATGGATCTATTTCTATTTGCCTATACATTTTTTGTATATCCCCAGTTAGCACATACTTATAAGTTCTAAACCTTAATAAAATAGACAGCAAATCATCTTGTACCACTGGACCTACATACTGAATGTCATTTAATGATTTCCCTGAAGTCGTTTTGGCAGAGGCATCAAAAACAACTCGTAATTTTGTGGTTTCACTTTTTTCTCTCAACACTGCATGATGTGGTAAGTAATATCCAAATATAGGATGCTCAATCTCATGCAAATGACCTAAGTTCCTATACTCCTCAATAAATGCAGTGTAACTTTGTTTGAGCTGATAATTATTATTTAATTTTTTCTCAAGGTTAAGAAAACGTTTTTTCGCTAAGAAATAAGAACTGCCTAGTGCCTGTTCTGGAATCTCCTTGAATGGCATTTTAACAGAAAATCGACCATTTGTAAGACGCTTCATATTTTCTAAAAAATGTTCTTCACATAATTTGTCTTGGGGTGAAGTGTTATTGACACCATCAATTTCTTCAATTTCCCAAAACCTTTTAAGGTCGTTATGAATTTCCTTTGTGAAATTACATGTCAAGTGACTAAGGCTACTTTCTCCTAAACGGCCACTGACTAACCATCCAAACTGTGAGTTTTGTAGGATAGGTTTACCTGCACCCAATGAAATACGCTTTGTCCCTACAATGTTCCAAAAAACATCCGCGCCTAGTAAAATATCAATATTAGAGGGATAGTGGAACTTAGGGTCTGCAAGCACGATATTTTCGGGTAAATTAAGTTCCTGAATATTTACAGGTGCGCTTGGTAACGTTCCTGTAAATTGTGGTACAATTAGACAATTTATCTTCATATTGAAAGAGTTTAATCGCGATTTTATATTTACATTGCAGCGCTCGGATATATTAAAAGAAAGATTATTAATTCCTGAAATCTGTAAAGGTTGGGTAACTTTAATCGATAGTCCTAACTTTCTTTTAAGGTTTTCTGTCACAAAAGAAGATTGGCTGCCTGTGTCTAATAGCGCCCGAACAAGGTATGTCTGTTGAGTATTTTCATCTACTACTTCTACCATAGCAGTACACAACAGAACCTGGCTGACAGAGATGGCAGACAATGATACTGGTAGTGGTTGAGTTGATGTCGAAGGTGTAGTGGTAGTCGGGTCTTTGCCAGTGCTATTATTATTTTGAGGTTTTCTTACATGTAATAAACTGTTATGTTTTTGTTTACAAAACTTACATGAACTCTTCATACGACAACGAAATGATTTGTGACCCTCACGCAGACAATTTGAACACAATTTTAATTTAGATGCTTCTTTAAGCCTGTCTCGTACATCCATATTTTTAAATTTAGTACATTGGTAAACACGATGTCCCTGCTCACTACACAATAAACACAAACATTCACTCAAGTCCTCAACCGAAGAGACAAGGGAATGAGACCTATCATGTTGTTTATTTTTCCAATTATTGGTTTGATTATTTTTATTAAAATGTTCCTTATCATTTTTATTTGGTTGTGAAGTGACTTATGTAGTTTCTAAAATATCTGCTCGACTACGTATAAAATTGAAAAAGTCATTTAGCGTTGGTAAGTCGGGTAAAGTGTTCCTATGTTCTTCCCACTTTACACCCGTGCTGGTATCTAACTTCCCAGTAATCATAAATATTAATAAAGTGTCCCACTGATCAGTAGGTTGCCCTAGTGTGTTGAGTGCTCTTAAATTTTTTGAAACACTGTCGACTAAGTTACGTAATTCTTTAACTGATTCCTTAGTTAGGGTCTCAATACTGCATAATGCTCTAAGGTGATTGTTTATGAGAATTTTCTTATTATTATATCTATCACAAAGTAACTCCCATGCTACGTTGTAATTCTCCGAGGTAAACTCTAACGACTTGATGACTTCAATGGCACCACCCTCCAGTGAGGATCTCAGATAGTGATACTTATTGATGCCTGGTATTGATTCATTGCAATGAATTAAAGATTGAAAGGTGTCTTTAAATTCTAGCCATTTTAAATAAGAACCATTAAATGTGGGTAATTTTATAGTAGGTAATTTTATTGACTGTAGGCCATGTGATAGGCAACCTGGATGAGAATCTCTGTTACTACATGCATCACCAAATTTTTCCTTTTCTGAGTCTTGCCTTTCTATGATATCCTCAATAATCGACATAACTGAAATAAACTTTGTTTCTATCACATCTCTTAACGTGATTTGTTCATCCGTAGCGGATTCATCACAGCTGTTTTCAATTAATGTTTGAACTTCATTGAACTGTCTAAATAATTCTTGACTATTTTCCAAACGTCTACCTAACTCTTTTATATTTACGCTACTCAGAGCCTTAATGTCTAGCTTTTGCATTTCCTGTACATATTCGTTTAATTTAGTTAAACGCCCTCTAATATTACCGCGTTTCCTAATTAATTCACTTAATTCACTTTTGCACTCATCCTTATCCATGATCGGCATCTTTAAATTATCACAATAACCGAGCTTACAATGAAATAGATAATAAAATGTGCATCAAACCAAACAGTCGATACGGTATGTACGCTCCAGGCGCAGCTCGCTGCCACGCGGTGTCACAGCAGGCACGCCGCACGGCAAGATGGCTGCTCTGCTGCTTATTTCGCGGCGGCCGCGGAGCCCCGGTAGCCACGCGGTGTCGTATGTTGACGGGAGCCGGGAGGCAGCACGCAGTCGCAGCCGACGATATTCTGAAATTGTTCGGCAAATCTATTTGAAGCACGGATGCAGTGCAAGGCTTTAAGCTGTGCGTTTGGTGCACGAGACACGGAATTGGGTTTTTTTTACTAAAATAAAAACATGACTGACCAAGAATTTAAAGCGGATAGGTAGATATTTATGCAGTAAACAGCTCCTCTAATGCTGTGGCACGATTACCAACATGCTGGACATGAATGCTTGCCTATTTAGACTATTTTTTATTTTTTATGAGATTATAGTAGGTATATCGATATTGGTATTACCTATAAATTTTAAATGACCACAATGCGATTATGCTAGCAGTTAGCTGCCCTTTTAAACTGGCGGAAGCAGTAAACCCCTCACACACAAATAAAAGCGGAAATCGGGAACGGAAAATAGAATAGGAACGAGCTTACTTCCCTCGGACAGACCACCTGACGCGATGCCCGCTATATCCAGGTAGGTCTTCAAAGTAGGTAGCAGTAGCCTCCTTGAGTTCCAGCAATTTCGCCGCAGTTGCACGTGGCCGCGATGAGTGTCGAGGAAAGGCGCCGGCGCGCCGTTTTGCACGCAGCTGACGCAGCCGGTTAGAACTTTCGAGAACCCGCCGCCGAGCCAAAGATTTTCTTCGCTCCAACTTGCAGTTTCTTGTTGCACACGGTCGCCAAATGTTGGGAGATGATTCAAACGAACGCAAATATCTTTACATTAGGTACTTTATTTAGGATAGCCGAGCGGTATACAAAATTATAGAATAGAATGTGTAGGTATGTCTATAGAGACGCGCGCGCACTCGGTCCTGGATGTCGTCCGAATGTGAGTGTGGCGGGCTCGCGCAGCGCGTCCGCGCCGCCCGCGGCCCGCCGCGCCTCTGCCGCGGCCCCGGTTCGACGTGCGCCTGTACACCCCTACTACTACTATATCCCCGAACCGTGCTGCTACGCAACCCCGACCTCTCTTGACATCCTCAAGGGTCGGGGTACCGGCGGCGGCCGACGAAATGATGGCCACTGAGCCGTCCCGGTCCTCCACCCAGTCATCCCTGGGCGGGACATAGTACGGCTCAGCGACCACAGCGACGTTAATCGACCACTGCGCCATGCTCTGGAACAACAGGTCCTGAGCAGTGGCGCAGTGGTTGAGATTCGTCTGGAGGAGGCGTAATGGGGCCGTTATTGGCATTCCATTACAGCCTCCCCCTGAGCCCCCTGTGAGGGTCCCGCCGCCGCGGCGGTTGCGGCGGCGACGACGACGGCTATGGGGGCGGCAGCGGCGGAAGCGGTGGTGACGGCTGCTGCGGCGGTGACGGCGGTGGCGGAGGGCTTGGCGCTGCCTCTGGTCTTGGCCTTGGCCTTGGCGGGTGGAGCGCAGTGGTTGCTCCCAGCCCGGTGATCGGCCGGCTTGCCTGCTGCCGCACATACGATGCAGTGCGGTGCGGCGTTACACGAGCCGGCCTTGTGACCGGGCTGACCACAACGGAAGCAGTGGTCACTGCGGTCCACCTCCGAGGTGCACTTAGCCGCCACATGGTCGCCCACATGGCAGCGGAAACACCTCAGAGGCCTGGGCTCCAGCAGCTTAACCTGCGCTGAAACCCAGCCCACCAAAAACCTCCGGCCCCCCGCGATGATGGCTCGGGCCGCTGACACGGGGCAGCTCACCGTGATGGTTTGCAGCCCCGCAGTGTCAGAATGGATGGTGCCCGCCCTCACCTGCTCAGCAGGGCACCCTCCAGTCCTGGCAACAGCGGCCACCACCTCACCCTCCGTCATGGAGTCGTCCAGGCCCATAATGCGGATGTCAGCGCATTTCGTGGGCCTGGACACCCGGGCCTCGTCCACCAGCAACGCCCTGATCCTTTCGGCCAGGGCGTCAGCGGCTGGGCCGCTGGAGGCACCGGGGACCTCCAGCATCCGGGCTCCGGTCTTGGTGACCTTCACCCGGACGCCGTCGGCGCACCCCACCTCTTCGAGGCTCACCGCCGCCTTCGTCTTAGCGAGCACACTGCGGTAGGTCACGCCCCTCTTTACCGCCTCAGGCTGTAGTGTGATCACTACAGCTGCGGACTTCGGGGCGCGGAGCCTAGCCGCGGCGGCTCGCTCTTTCTGCCGCTTGCGCCTCTCCCTTCGCTTGGCCGCCCTTGCCGCCTTGCCCGCCTTCTTCTTCTCCCCGACCACTTGCCATTCGGCAGCCCCGGTCGCAGGAGGTTCAGAAGGCGGGGCAGTCTGGGGCGGCCGCCTTGTCGCCTTGCCTGGGACCCTCCCAGGTGGCTTTGTCTGCGCCTTTGGCGCCTTCGTCACCTTAGACGGGGCCGGCCCCGCAGGCTTCAGCACTGCCCCGCGGTCGGCCCGTCCAGCCGAACCCTGCTTGGGCGCAGCAGCCGCGGCGGCGGCAAACGAGCGCGTTTGCCGCTGGCCCAAGGCCGGTTGGCTCGCCGCTAGCGGAGGGCGCAGCACAATTCCCTCCAGCACGGAGAACAGCCTGTTGAAGGCAGCCAGCTCCTGCCGCACCAGGTCGAGAACTTGGTTCCCCGCGGCGGGCAGGGGCTGACTCGGCCCGTGCTGGAGCTCCTCCTGCGCGTCCCTCCGGTGACCTCCTCGGAGCTCGGCCAGGTCTGCCCGGAGCCTCTGGTTCTCCTTAACCAGAAGCTCCGTAGTGGCGGTCAGGCGGGCGACCTCCGCCCGCAGTTTGGACGTCTCGTCCAATGCAGACGGAGGCCCGCCGAAACTCGCCTCTGCCGCCGCCACTATGGAGGCCGTGGCTTCGGAAGTGGCCCTGTTTCTGGATGTGGGCAGCCTCTTCTGCACCACACCCTTGATGGCGGCCTCCACGACCTCCGCAAGCCTGGCCGCTCGCTCCGAGTTGGAGCTAACGGCGTCCTGCTCTCCACCCGAGGACCCAGAGGCCGAGGCACAAGACCCCAACGCAGCGGGGTGGCGCGCCTCCAGGGCGAGCCTTGCGGCTCTCCTGCCCGCCTTGGTGGCCTTGTTGGGCCTCCGGATCGCTCCTCCTCCCCTCCGACCGGTGGGGATCTTGGGAGGCGGGGCCATCACCTCTACATCAGAGGACGACTCCCCGCCATCCTCCGACTTGGAGCGCTTTTGGTTCCGGAAGAACCGCGAGCATTCACCCACGACTCCCCCGGAAGCACCCACTTCCTCCTCATTCTCCGGACTCCCAGAGCCCGGAGCTGCTGCCAGTGCTGCGCCGGACTCCGACGCAGCACCACGCTCCACCTCCTTGCCGACTTCTATTTGGCTATCATCGCCCGACCGCGGCTTGTCGGGCGTCTTATAGCAAAATTGATCATCTCCTCGAATGGAGGAGATGATCTGGAGCCTCCTCGGCTCTTGTTGTCGGGATTGTCCCCGACAAGCGGATCCAGGTCGTCGTGTGTCGGAAGATTAAGGCCGCCCCCCCCCAGGATACGAACGGGGGCGAAACTGGGAATCTTTTACATTAATCTTGTCTTTCATTTTGGTTTTCCTTTTAAGGGTGTGGTCCCTGACTCCTCCTTCTCAACCTCCCTATCTTCTTCTAGCATATCGTATAACCCATTCACTCTCTCTCATTCATTCACTCACTCACACACTCTGCCCTTTTGGGCCCTCCCTAGTTTCGACGCCACTCTCACGGTCACATCTGATGAACAGATGCGTACCAGAGAGCAGCGACGAAGATTCCCCCAGGTTCCACGCCGTTAGGAGGCTCGAACAGCTTGCTCAAGCCTCCCAACGGCGCGGCCCTCTTGTGAGGCACTAGCATCCGGACATCCCTCCGGTACGCATCCCATAGCCACGCCTCCAAGCTTAGGATTGGGTGGAGGTCGCATCCACTGGCAGTCGACGATGATCGACTGACAATGGACGCGACCCCCGGTGTGTTCCTCTTAGTCGGGCCTCTCCCCTGGAGCCTTCCAGCACAAGTTAGTCACTCATGCCGGAAGTCCCCAGGATCATGGAGACCCATAAGCCCCACCACGACGGCAACGTGGAAACACTCGGTGGGGAGATCTGTCACGGTACTGTGCCCGGGCCTGAAACCGGATTGATACGGGCTAATGAGGGAGTTGTGATAAATGACATATGAGAATTGCTTGTGAACACAGGCCTCGAGCACATTGGACAGGAAGGGAAGAATGGAAATCAGACGAAAGTGACTAGATAGAGTGGGACTGGGAATCTTAGGCAGGGGCCGTACATGGGCTTTACGCCACAAGGAAGGGAAAGCACCAGAAAATAGGGAAAAGTTAATGATATGGGAGATTGCAGGAAAGAGTTGATCCAGAGCCGACACGATCAATAGAAGTGCCCAGACCCTCATCTTTTACTCGTTACACACCTTACTCTCGCAGTAAGGTGTGTAACGTAAAATGTAATGTAAGTAAACGAGTGATGTTATCGCAACCCACGGCTTTGGATTTAATGGATAGGATAATCTTTTAGATCTCTCCCGGGTCAACTGGAGTGAAGACTAAGGGGGCAATATTGGGACGCGTCAGACCAGCTAGATAGTCGATAGTTTTAGACTTTGTTTGACTGTCCAGTAGAGGGACAGTGAAGAAATAGTGATTCAGATCGTCCAAACCAATTGTGTTTGGAAGGTCTGAATGACGCGATTTGCCGATACCCAGCGTTCCAAGGAATTTCCAGATATCGGCAGAAGAAGAAGAAGTGATGTTATTTAGAATATGGCGGCGTTTAGCGTTGCGTATCACCTGTTACACCGATTCCTAGAAATCCTGAAGAAGGTCCAATGGTCCTCAGAGCGGTCCTTTTTAAATTTCCGAAATGCGCTGTCCCACCGTCGCATTGCCATCCGTATTTCCCCATTCATCCAGGGTGCAGGTGGACGCTTCAACTTTACTTTCCTGACTGGAGCATGCGTGTCATAGAGCATGGTCACAACTTTGTTGAAGACACAAACTTTATCATCAAGTGTAGCAGCTTCCTGCAGGGGTGTCCAGTCAATATTAGATGCATCTTTTAGAAGTTGCTCACTATCCATACGTGCAAAGGCACACCTATACTGGAACAAGGGTTTGGATTTAGGAGGTTTGAGGACATAGGACAAGTAAACAAGGTCATGATGGGAAAAGCCATGGGCATCAAGTTGACCATGAAAGGAAACTAGGGAAGGATTAGAGGTGAGGATCAGGTCAAGCCAAGTATCATCTACGTCTTTGTTATGATGAGTGAGTCTTAGGTTTAACTTTGGATGCGCAGCTTCAGTGGAGCCCCCATATAGATAAACTGTCCAAAAAACTTAGCTCTGCAGCATACGCCGTAAGGAAAATTCGTGGTTTAACTGATTTAGAGACAGCTCGTTTAGTATACTTTAGTTATTTTCATAGTGTGATGTCGTACGGCATTCTGTTGTGGGGAAATGCCGCCGATATTCAGACAATTTTTGTTTTACAGAAAAGGGCTATTCGTGCAATTTATAAATTAAGTCCCAGACACTCCCTCAGAGACAAATTTAAAGAGATTAATATTATGACTGTTCCCTCTCAATATATTTATGAGAATCTCATGTATGCACATAAAAATATTAATCTGTTTAAAAGATACAGTGATATCCATAGCATAAATACTAGGAACAAACACAAATTTATTGTACCAAAAACCAGGCTCAAGAAAAAAATAGGTGGTTCGTTTAGATGTCAATGTATACGTTTCTATAATAAACTTCCTAGCCAAATTCAAGAACTAAGCATAAATAAATTTAAATCATTTATTAAACGTAAGCTATGCCAGAAAGCTTTTTACACAATTAATGACTTTCTTGAGGACAAAAAGGCGTGGGATTGAGCTGCTTCAATGATATACATGAGCCATTGTTTTCATATGTACTACTTACTGATGAAAAATTTTTTATATATATATTTTTTTTTAATATTCGTTTTGACATGAATACTTGTATAGTATTGTATTATATTTTTTATTTTATTTTTTTATTGACATTTTATTATTATTATTTTATTTTTTTTTGACTTGAATACTTTGTTAATTATTATATTTATTTTTATTTTTTTGATTGACATATTATGATTACTATTTTGTTTGACACAAATATTTACTTTGTAAAGTATTATATTTTTTTTTTTTTTTTGATTACTTAATTATTGTAAATGTGAGGACTATGTGGGTTATTATTATTATTTTCTCCTCCTTTTTACAGTAATTTTCAACGTTGTCTGACAGTTTGAGTACTTTTGCGGCCTACCCAAATGTCTTTTCTTTGGTATTGTTCGTCATGTCATTGAGCTCCTTAGTGGTTTTTAAGTTGAGCTATTCGACTATTGACAAATGCTTGCACTGACTGGACAGGTCCACTCAAATATGTTTGGTTCTTTCTTCAAAAGACCACTACAGACACTAAGCTGCATGGTCCTCATATAGAATAATGTGAATGCGAGAACTATGTATGTCGTTATATTCATGTAGATTTTATGATTGTCTGGCAGTTTGAGTATTTTTTGCGGCCTACTCAAATGTCCTTACTTTGGTATTGTTCGTCGGTTCGTTGAGCACCTCAGAGTTCTGAGTTGAGCTTCGCGATGACTGACAAATGCTTGCACTGTCTGGACAGGTCCACTCGAATTCGTGTGTTGCTTTCTTTATAAAGCTCATCCCAGACATAAACGTACATGGTTCTCATATGATCTAACCAGTCCACATTGTATGGATTTGAACACTAAAAGAGACTTTGACCTCTGAGTTTGTTTCGGTGTTTCTTCTCAGGGTAGTCAGCTAGGAAACACCGGCCTCATCTAGCTTAAACTGACAAAAAACATTGACGTGTAAAAGTGTTCCTTGTTCCTTGTAACCTATTTACTGAGTGGGTTGGAGAGGCAGTACATGCATACTGGCTGACGCAACAAGATGCAGGAGCTTACGGGACCGATGGGAGTCATGGGCAAGGAGGTTGGTGTTAAAATCACCCATGATGATGTGATGTGCATACTCTGAACCCAAAGATTCAAGCAACGATTCGAATTCGGTGAAATAATCAAGAGTAGGGGGACAATAGACGACACCAAGAACCGCTTTAGCTCCTTTGACACAAACCTCAATAAAAAGAAACTCGACGGAATCGTTAGTAGAAGATGCAGTAAGAATTTTAAAAGGGAAATCATGGCGAAGATATATAGCTACACCACCTCCCTCCCTACCGATCCGATCATTCCGAAGAAGAACGAAACCAGGGAGAGAGTAGGTGGTAGATAGAAGTTCAGGTTTGAGCCAAGTCTCGGAAATCAGGACGGCGTGAACATTATTATTGGAAAACGTTTCACACAGTTCACTATGATGACAAGGAATACTTTGGCCATTAATGTGACAAACGTTAAACAGCCGGTCGGGATTTGAATCGAACCTTTGGCGCAGTAGATCGCCAAGAGTATCTGTCAGAGAGCTAAAACTAGCATCGCAAGAAGAGGCAGTTGACTTATTAGCAGAATAAAAAGATTCGTTATCAGATAACATAAGAAAATATATATGAATAGATACTAAAAATTACACACACAGGCTGGTACGGAGTTTGCATCTCTGCACCACCCGCCAGCTAACATCATTATCATTCATACAAGAAGAACTAGGAGATACCAAAGAAAGTCAGTAGTTTCGGTGATAAGGAGGAAATGGTCAATTTTCATTTATTTAAAAATAAACATTAAAATTACATTTATTACTGCTTTACCGAATTGGCAGCGATGTGGAGGTCCGCTAGGAGCACCCAAACGCAGACATGTAGTGATCTGGAAGGTGGTGTCAATCAGCAACATACCTCTTTTGGGTGACGATAGTGCCTTTAGCCAGAGGCCTGACTCCCATTTACCCACAACTAGCAGGTGGGTACGTCCAGCAGCATTTGTTGACGTATTTAAGAGATATTCCGTACTAACCTGCTGAACTGCTCAATCCACTGTCTCTGGGAAAATGGGTTCTCGAGCAACGCCGTGTCCAAGCGTGACACGCACATGCACGCGCAAGCGTGAGCGTGTGTTGCGTGTTCTGTGCCTCGGAACAATGAATAATACGTTTGTTTTATTTATTGTTCTGAGACAGCGACACGCCGGGCTCACGCTGAAAACCAGCGCCGTGGATTCGTGCCTGCGTGCATGGGCCGCTGCAAAAAGCTGAGCGTTAGCCGTTTCGCGTGGTAGTGGTGCATATATCCCTCTAGTATATATTTTGTATTAATTGTTTATGTATCAAAATGTACGAGTATGTGCGTCGCTTTCACGTGAATGAACAGTTTTTCTTTCTTTCTATTCTTTCTTTTAAACGTTCATTGCGTCAGTCTTTCGGTTAACTTTTCAGTACAGTAGATCGAAGACAGGAATCAAAGAGCGTACACTAGAAAATTTGCGGATACAGAGCCCACCAAAACAAATGGGTAGTGTGGTTTGCAGCCACACTCGGTCATTCAGGGCTATGGCTTGCAATTCTCTTTTACTTTTGCTCTTGCAAACTCAATTAAAACAACAATACACTAGGCCGCCGACCCTTACACGATGTCGCAATTGTGTTGTGATAGTGATTTGGCAATGGCTTGCAGCTAAGTTTGTAAGTAAATATAACCTCATCTAACCATCTACCATCCTGGCAGGTTTAAAATACATATAACTAGCGACCCGCCCCGGTTTTGTAACATAACCTTACTTTTACTAAACCTCTTAATAACTCGGCTCTCAGATTGTCAAAACTTACAGAATTTGCAGCGAGGGACTAATAAATCTGAGTCTATCAATTCACACAATTTTCATCTCGTAACATTTAGGCCCAAGATTGTATGTAATCATTTCAGTCTCCTGTGACAATTTGTAGGATTTTCTATTTCAGACTTATATTAAGATGATGTGTTTATAATTATTAATCAAAAGTCCATTCAATTCAATTTCAATTTATTCAAGAACAAAATTTTCAATTCTAGTCATGGGTTATTGAGACCAACTTGGGGAACATTTGGTGATAATAACTTGAAGTTTTGATAAAAAAATCACGCCAGTTTTCAAGAGCAAAATCGTTTAGAGATACACAAATTGTAATATAACAATAGTGTAAGTAGTTATAAAGCTTGATAGATGTAGAGGTAACTGGCCGTCTATGATGAACAAGCCGCATGCGCTCATCTTCTTGAATGACGCCTTTTGGACACGTCATACGTTCTTGTGAGCTCTTCTTTCTGTATCTAAACCAAAAAATAATTTGATAAATAATTAAATATTATCTTATCGGACACCTTGACGCTCTTGGTGGCGACCAAGAGCATCAAGAGCTGAGCTCAAATGGGGTCCTTTCGTAAGGTCGAAAGAATGATACAAGGACATTTTTATGTATATATGGTATAGTGTTCTTTGTATATAAACCAAACCTATATCATATGAATAGCCTATTTTTTATCAACTTCACAAAAAGGAGGAGGTTCTCAATTCGACTGTATGTTTTTTTTTCTTTTTTTTTGTATTATTTCTATTATCTCAGAACTTTTCTTAGAAGAAACGATTTTGATGATTATATTATATAGATAGATAGTCAATGGAACTCTTCAATAAAAGATAGCAAACCTTCCGGAATTGCTGCAATCGCATGTCTGTTTATTGTTTCCACCACTTCAAAACAAAACATCACACTGGTACTTACGCTCTGAAGGGGTTCATAGATTTGTACAGTTCACCCTGATACACCTAATTTCACCAATTGTGTTCAAAATCCATACTTTTGGGGCTATCAATTCGGTCATCATAACCAGTCTTAGTTTTTTGTGTTTTTTTTTTTGTGGAAATCGGTTGTATTTTTTTGTGAAAAGTTTTTATTAGCTTCATTTTTGTGTAATCACAACCACTACGACTACAGTTACCACTGGGTAACGGCCGCAACTTACAAGTTGTAGGTGTTCGAATCTAGACGGCATTGTGTGAATAATTTCTTCACCACTGTTCTCAAAATGGAGAAAGAAAACATCGTGAGGTAACCGGCATGTCCTAGAATCAAAAAAATCGAAGACATGTGACATCCACCAACCTGCATTGGGGCCGCGTAGTAGATTACGGCCCACATCCTCTCACAGAGAGGAGGCTTATATCCCAGCGGTTATGCTATATTAAGCGTTTGTTTTACTTATGCAACATTCTTCTAAGTCCCAGGGGTAGCGAGTTCTATGTCCTTTTAAGAATACTAAAATATAGGTGTTTTCTCTGTTCCTAGATCTTAGAGAGATGTCATCAAAGAAATAAATGAATCTTGTTACTAAACTTTTGCTGTGGTAAACCTATGATTTGTATTGGCACATTGGCTTAATATGAAATTAGAATAGCATAGAAAAATCGTCGCACATTTGCTAATATTAAATTGGCATCTGGTCTGTCTCTTACACGAAGATGAAAACAGTTAATAATTGAAGCGACAGTGGCAAAGTCAATCATTATATGTTTTGACGCATTTTTAAAAAACTCTTGCCTATATAACTCAAAAGAGTGTTTGAATATACCACTAACCGCTTCAACAACCCATCTAATCAAAGTTACACATCTTGTTTTATTGGCGTCTAATGTACATATTTGGGTTTCACCCTCTAGAAGGGATGAAGGCGTGTGAAAAGAATAATTACATTTATTCCTTTTAATAATGGCACTGAGTCTCTAAAACCCCTATCCAAAATAAAAACATCATTAGCCTGAAAATATTGTCTCATCATCATTCTCCTGCCCTTATCCCAATTTATTTGGGGTCGGCGCAACATGTCTTTGTCCTGAAAATATTGTCTCATGGGACTGTTTTCCTCGCTAAATTCATGTAACATTATTTGTGCATCTGAGGTAGTTGCTGGATATGGGCCCAACACATCTGCAATGTAACCATCAGAACAGACAATTAAAATGGCTTTACAAGGTTCCTATATTTGTGAAGTGAGTAAGTATTTTCCTGATAAGAATAATTTTAACTTTATTGGATATAAATGTAGGTACCATCTAAAATTACAATAGGACTTCTTTCTTCACCTCCAAAAAGTCCGTTTGGAATAATCAGATTTTAAGATGAGATTTCCTCGCGACTTATATGATTTAACCCAAGATAATCTTGATTTAATAGTTCCCTCACTTTTCCCAAAAGTCTTTCTAGGGTACTCCTAGGTATGTTTAATAATGAAGAAATCCTTTTATCACTGTCTCCAGTCCTCAATTTAATAAAACATGCTGCAAGAGCAGTTTTGCCTCTGTGCATAGCCGATATTAACCTATGCCTAGTGCTTGCATATTAAGAATATAATATTTATTGAACTTTAAGGCAGAAGCCTACACCTGGAGGTAGCGGATAAATTCTTAACAGAGTTACCGCACCCCTGGGCACTCAGGCAGGGAAGGAACAGAGGTGGGCTTTAGTCAGTAAGAGTCTGACACACCCTTCCGCTCCACCCAGAGCAGGAGATGTCATTGGATGATTTCCCACCCCGCCAAAAAAAAAGGCAGAAGCCTTCTATTTTTTAAGTAATTAATAATATTAGAAATCCTAGGAGATATCTCCTAGGATTGGACCACAGTTTACACATATTTGTCGAGGCCCAACACTTCGTTCTTGTGGAGTAGAATGTTGTTGTGCATTCCTTGCCAACATTCAACATTGCTGACACACCAACTACTATATTAACTACAATGTTTGTGTATTAGAGCACGATCATTTGTTCTGTGTCTGGGTGTAATTTATCTATAATATTTATGTATTTAGAAATATATAAGTATGTTTATTAGTTGTCTAGTACCCATAACACAAGCTCTGCTTAGCTTGGGACTAGATGGCGTTGTGTGATAGTTGTGGAATATTATTATATATATATATATTATTATTATCTGAAACCTATTAGCATACTGTCATAAAAAGAATTTATACCTACCTTAACATGCTGTATCAAAAAATCTTTCTGTATAAAGAACCTATCCCATATGATCTCGTGATACAGTTTTAGATAATCATACTTTCATCATTACTTATTCACTCATGTGGCAATGGGTTGAGACAAAACAAACTAATATTATTTCTATGGTTTTCTTGACACTAACACCGAATTATTCAATTTAAACCTATGTTACGTAGCTAGGCCATATAAGTTGCTGAGTATGTACACACGGCTACATAATGATAAATATACGTATTCAGTATTAGATCTCCATTATGAGATCAGCTTACTAATAGCTTGATAATTATGTACCTTCTATGTTCATTAATAATAGTAACTTACTTGTTGTGGTGCAATCCATTGCTGAATAATAGACCGAATTTCCACATTGCTTAAGAGAAATCTCTGAAGTCTTCGTATATCCACACCACAGTTGACACAAAGATGGCTCCGTGATAAGCTAGGAATTTCGTGTAAATCAGGTTCCATATTCGTGTCAGGTCCTTCGTGAGAAACAGGTACGGTATCCATTGGCAAGCCGGGGTCGTCGTGGGAGGTTGGTACAGAATACAATGAGTACAAGAATAGTATGAGGCCATGTACTCGATAATGCTGGAACGCGTACAGAACAAGTTCACGCGCCACTTGTACAAGAAACTATATGGGGTATATCCGTTTTACCCGTTGACGTACCCCACTCTGTTTGTGCTCGGTATGGTCGGGTACAACCAACTAAGGGTACGACGGGAATTCACGCTTGTTTCGTATCTGGTTAGGTTACTTCGTGGCATTGAGCATATCCCAGGAGTGCTGCAGCGCCTGAGTTTGTGTGCACCGGACCGCTATGTGTGGAAGCGGCACCGCCCGCCGCTGCTGGCCGTGCCGACAGCCAGAACCAACCTTCTCGCCAAAACACCATTGACACGCGCAATTCGGGTTATTAACGATCTTCACGTCAAGAGCGATGTATTTACATGCCATTTGAGTGAATGCGCAAAGTTATTGTTGTTTATTTTATGTTATAGTGTAGATTAGATTAGGCTTTATGTTGTTGTTGTTTTTTTTATATTTTAAATATTGTGATTTTATATTTAGGAACTTAGTATAGAAGTTATTATTATTAGATGTTATTATAAGTACTACCAGTTTTTTTTACGTTTTTCATAGTTTTATATTGTAAATAAGTTAATTTTAAGACCGCGCTATCGCATTAGGTATAAACCTGTAATGATAGTTGTAAGGGAGATTTTAATAAATAAATAAAATAAATAAATAAATAAACAATGTAAAGCCAAGGTCGTCATCGGGAGCGGTTACAGGGTCCATAATCGTAATCAAAGTCGTCGGAAAATCAAATAGAAAAACGCAGTAAACAAAAAACCACGAGTTGCAAGTGCAAAGCACAAAACTAAATGTGAAATGTCAATGTCAATCAGTTTTCAATTACGATTATTATTGACGTAGGGATGCTACCGATACTTTTCGTATCGGTAGCATCCCTACGTCAATACGAAAACGATTTATCGAAAAATCGATATTTAAAAAAAAAAGCTGGAATCAGAATCGGTTTTTGTTGTTGGGGCTGCTGAAGATTGTAAAAACTATTTTTGCATTGCATAGATTCAGATCTTATAGTATAGTTTAATAGGGTAATTTACAAAAAAAAAAAAAATCCGTCAGTTAAATAACCAAAAAATATTGGACTCGTGTGTTTTCTTTTGTCACGTAAACATAAAATGAGGATACAGTGCGTTGAAATGTCGCGTAGTGTATAGACCGAGGGTCGACTTGGAGAGGGGTAGCTAATTTAAACACTGAGTTATTAACTTATCGCGTATATTATTACAAATAAAATTGCACCGAACCACAGTGTAAGCTACAATACTGCTCTCCTCAACGAAATATTTGGTATAGACTATGTATTACGCGCGGTAACGAAACCATAGCGACTTCTAACTCGACGCCAACGCCATCTATCGAGCTAGTGGGTACTAATTGTCCGATATTAAAGTAATATTGGTCGCTATGATTCCGTGTCCTCATTTTAAATCTAAACATACCGCCCACCAAGGACATTATTGCCGAATGTCCTTATTAACGGCCGCCCACCATGCCAACGGTAAAGGGTCATAGCCAAACCAAAATCAACAATATCACTAGACTGCAAATACGTCCTTGGTAGCAAGTATGTGTATAGATATATGTTTACTAACGGGAAAATTTAATAACTATACAATAGTAATTGTGTTACTGGGCAACTGGCAATACACATAATTTGGAGGTCGGCCTTTTAACAATTGAGGCCTTTGTGCGTAACGTCACTACCCGAGTAATTCCGTCAGACCCACAATGCTTCTGCTCAATCCTATAACCACTTGCCGGGAGGCATGTCATCCTCTTTTACTAATACTATATCCCCAACAGATGGTTCTGGGTTTTTATGAGCCCACTTGTGCCGTTGCAGAAATTGATTGAGGTAATCCTGCGACCACCGTCGCCAAAACTCCTGCATCATTCTCTGCTGGAGCTGCCAGCGTTGTAAACTGTTAACGTTTGAACTTTCATAATTGGAATCCGGAACTAAAACAACTGGTTCTCCAATCAGAAAATGACCCGGTGTTAATATGTCAACCTTATCTTGATCCTCAACATAGGATAATGGTCTCGAATTGAGGCACGCTTCGATTTGAGCCAGCACAGTAGCCATCTCTTCATATGTCAAAGTGGTGTTTCCTATGATCCTCTTTAAATGGTACTTGGTAGAATTAATTCCTGCCTCCCAAAGCCCTCCAAAATTTGGGGCGTGAGGAGGAATAAAGTGCCATTTAGTGCCGTTAGTAGCGAGATACTCTGCTAATTCCGAATTAACGTTAGATTTTTCTTCATTATATAAATAAAGCAGCTCACGAGCAGCACCTACAAAGTTGGTACCATTGTCGCTGTACAACTCGGCGCAGCGACCACGCCTAGCCACAAATCTTTTGTACGCAGTTAGAAAACCTTTGGTACTCAACTCGCTAACGGCTTCTATATGCACTGCTCGAGTGGACATGCATATAAAAAGTGCAATGTAACCTTTATATGATTTGTTCCCGCGACCCTTTGATACTCTTATGCTTATGGGGCCTGCGTAATCTACTCTTGTACACAAAAATGGTTTATTTGGCGTCACACGTGCCGATGGTAGTTGCCCCATAAGTTGTGTCCGTGCCTTTGCTGAATATCTAAGGCATTTAACACAGCGCCTTACATATTTCTTGGCTAGCAACTTAACCCCTATAATCCAATACTTAGATCTTAAGTACGTGACCATAAGCTGCGGGCCACCATGCATGGTTTTTGCATGAGCGTCAGCAATCAGAAGGTTGCTCAGAAAAGATTCCCTTGGCAAGATGATTGGGTGTACGCGATTATAACCTAATTGCGACATTTCAAGTCTTCCTCCAACTCTTATAATTCCATTAGAGTCAATAAAAGCGTTCAACGAAGTTAGATTTCCCTTTTTCTTTTTTATCTTACTATTTTTTAATCCTTTAATTTCCACAGAAAACTCTTCCTGGCATTTCTTTATGCATGTGTCTGTGGCATCGTCAAGCTCTTGTTTCGATAATTCCCGTGTACCATGTTTAATAGTTGACTGTTTCCTTAGGCTCAGAAAACGTCTACAGTAAGCTATGACTCGAATTAACGTTGATAACTGGGAGAACTTATTCCAGACGGTAACTGTATCAAAAGCAGTCGTGTGTGCTTTAACTTCTTCCAAATGTGTTACGAGATGTTTCGGTCTTTTGTATTCAATTACCTGCTGTCGCAACAGATCCGGACCATTCCACCATATAGCCGTAGAGTTCAATTCAGCTGGGCAAACACCGCGGGAAGCACAATCTGCGGGATTTTGCTTCGACGATATATGAGACCAGTGGTATGTGTCTAAGATGTTTAAAATATCCGAAACTCGATTGGCTACAAAAGTTTTCCAGCGGTTAGGATGACTATTGAGCCAAGCTAGCACCACCTCACTGTCTGTCCATGCATGCCAGTCGAGCTTCTGGATACCCATTACTTCTCCTACTTCAGCCATTAATTTGGCTAGAAGAACAGCACCACAAAGTTCTAGTCTCGGTATAGACACTTGTCTAATGGGAGCCACCTTCGTCTTTGAAGTGACTAAAGAGATGTGAATGTTTCCTTGGTGATCTACAACTCTGAGATAAATGACGGCTGCATACGCCATTTTGGAAGCATCCGAGAAGCCATGCAGTTCCCTCTTTACGCTAGTATCAGTATGTAGCCATCGTGGGATTTTCACCTCCACCAAAGAAGATAAGTTGCGATGGTAAGTAGCCCATTCATGTACTAAATTATTAGGAATTTCTTGGTCCCATTCTAACCCTGCCAACCACAATATTTGAATAAATGTTTTGGCTAATATAATACTTGGTGCTAACCATCCTAACGGGTCAAAAAGCTTTGCTATGTCGGAAATAACTTTTCTTTTTGTTACAGGTGCAGTTAGTGGCGAAAGTTCCACCGAGTATTGAAAGAAGTCATCGCATGAGTTCCAGGTAAGTCCCAGTATCTTTGTAACATTATCAGTTTTTATCCTTAGTTCCTCATCTGTAGTTCTTTTACCGTCCCTGATTTTATCTAGTAATATTTTGCTATTACTTCTCCATTTTTGCAAGTGGAAACTACCTTTAGCTAAGACAGCATTCATTTCGGTATAGATTTGAAATGCTTCTTCTATATTTTCCGTTCCCGTCATCAAATCATCCATATAAAAATCGTTGAGAATTATTTTCTCTACCTGCGGGTTATTTTTACATTCATCATAGGCGACTTGATGCAAGGCGCGAACCGCTAAATATGGTGCTGATGCGGTACCAAATGTGACAGTCATTAACTCGTATTCTTCTATTTCCTTTTCAGGGTCGTTTCTCCAGAGTATACGTTGATATACTGTATCCAAGCTATTAACCAAAACTTGTCGATACATTTTGATAATATCTGCCACAAGACATATCTGATATGCTCTCCATCGCATAATCGTGTGACGGAGTTCAGCTTGCAACGTTGGGCCAACTAACAAATTGTCATTTAACGACATTCCATTCGTTCCTTTGCAGGAAGCATCGAATACGACACGAACTTTCGTCGTATCTTTATCCTCCCGGACGATGGCGTGGTGAGGTAAGTATATTGCTTTGCTTATATCCCTTTTCTTATCTGTTACCCTTCTCATATGCTTCAAATCTAAATATTCTTGTATAACCTTTACATAATCTTCTCTTAATCTACTGTTTTTTCTTAACCTTGCCTCTAAACTCTTTAGTCTTTTTTCAGCAATGCACTTAGACTCGCCAACTTTACTAACCAGGTCACCATCACGCAGCGGCAATTTCACTATGTATCTACCTATGTTACTCCGCGTTGTGGTAGCTGTAAATATGTTTTCACATTTAATTTCATCCTCCGTGAGTAATTTATTTTTTCCAGATGGTTCCGCTTCCAACTCCCAAAATCGTCTCAACATGTTGTCATCAGCCTGAACACTGGAATGCATCACGGTAATGTGTGAATGATTACTTGACTCATCATCCACTTCACAAGCGCCCGATAATATCCAGCCTAAAGTGGTATGTTGCGCTAATAGAGTTCCACTTATATTCCTTTTAATGCCTTCCTGGATGATTTGGCTGTAAACCTCAGCACCTAATAAAATATCAATTTTATTGGGTCTGTGGTATTCGGGATCAGCCAAATCCTCAACGGTCAAGTCTGCCCATTCTATCTTCGCTACTTTCGTAGCTGGGAGAAGAGCGGTGACTGACTTCAGGACGTAAGCATTAACCCTTACTTGAAATTTGGGATCTATTCTAGACCTCAAATTAATGACGACAGTGGACTGAGACGTTACGCTTTTTTCACCTCCTACACCTAACACAGTGTGCCTTGATGGCTTTTTCTTTAATCCTAAATATTGGACTGTGGATTCTGTGACGAAAGAACCCTGTGAACCTTGGTCTAGCAACGCCCTAATTACCCGATAGGTCCCATCTTTCGATCCAGCTTTAACCAAAGCTGTAGTCAACAGTACAGTTGTCTGACCACCTGTCGAAAGACATGAGACTACTGGCTTGCTTGACCCCTCCGCTTGAACGGTTACCTCATTATTATCCTCCTTCATCAACCTTCCAGCGGCCGATGAGGTTTCCTCGGGAGCAATACTACTATTTTCCCCATTAGCAGACCCAAAACCACCTGTTGGGTGTAATAAAGTATGGTGGCGGCGTTTGCACACCTGGCATCTAAGAGTGGTTTTACAGAATTTTGCAGAGTGGTTATTATGAAGGCAAACAAAACACAATTTATTTTCTAGTGCAAAATTACGACGGGCATCATTAGATTCTTTACCGAACCTTTTGCATAACGTTATTTTATGACCTTCAGCACAATACGCACATGACGCGCTGTTGGTATTCTTAACAATGTGAAAAGATTTAGTAACTTTCTTATCAATACTATGTAACTTAGGCTCTAAATTTTCCAAACCTCTGAATCGACCTATTAAGAACTCTGAGAACTGTACAAACGTTGGTAATTCATCAGTTCGGTCTGAGGATACTTTTAACTCCCAGGCCTTTCGAGTATCATTATCTAATTTGGCACTTATGATATGAATAATCAAAATGTCCCAAGATGAAACATCTACACCTAGATTTTTTATAGACTCCAAACAATCTGATGTTGTACTAATTAGTTTCTTAATTTCCGAAGCCGATTCAGACACCAAATTCTTTTGACTTAGCAGCCGCTTCAAAATGCCATTAGATAAAAACCGTTTATTGTTATACATACTATCTAACTTCTCCCAAGCGATTTGGTAACTATCGGACGACACTTTAATATTTCGCAACAACTGTTCCGCTTCACCAGTTAAATGTCCCCTGAGATAGTAGAACCTTTGAGCGTCATCCAGAGACTTGTTTTCATGCACAAGCCCTAAAAACAAATCTCTAAACGTTTGCCACTCTGTATATTTCCCTGAAAACGTAGGTATTTTAATTTCTGGCAATTTGAAACGCCTAGCTAAATCTTCACATTGACTTGTAGAACTTGAATTCAACTCGTGTATCCGGCTCGAAGGACCATGTATAGACCGAGGGTCGACTTGGAGAGGGGTAGCTAATTTAAACACTGAGTTATTAACTTATCGCGTATATTATTACAAATAAAATTGCACCGAACCACAGTGTAAGCTACAATACTGCTCACCTCAACGAAATATTTGGTATAGACTATGTATTACGCGCGGTAACGAAACCATAGCGACTTCTAACTCGACGCCAACGCCATCTATCGAGCTAGTGGGTACTAATTGTCCGATATTAAAGTAATATTGGTCGCTATGATTCCTTGTCCTCATTTTAAATCTAAACACGTTTTGTCACCCAGCGCGACACTTTTTACCACCTAAGTAACGTACGAAGCTCCCACTCCTGAACTTTTATGCGTTTTATCTTTGTCAACATTTATTGGTTTGGTAAAGGAAAATATACGTGTCCAATATTTTTTGGTTATTTAACTTGTTAGATTTTTTTTATTATTTTATTTTTATATATTTTTTTTATTTTTATCCTATGACATACAACATATGTGAACACTATGTACCTATAATAAAGCTACCATTTACTGGGTACGTCTTTCATTGACTTGAATGTGCCCTGGCGACTGAGAGAATGTCATGCTACGTAACTAAAATGTTTTGCTGGTGGTGGCGTGTGTGTTGGATCATTAACTTTTTTTCAAAATGAGTTTTGAGTTCAATGATGAATGAAAATGGTCAAAGATTATATTTGTCTATAAAAAATAAGAAAAGCGAATCAACTACATAATAAAAAATATATTTTTCAAAAATTGATTTTTGGTAACCGGTGTATCGATTTTTTTCAGTAAAAGGTGCCATCTCTAGTGAATGACAGGATTGATTAGTAACCGGAAGTGTCAGATAAGGCAATACACGATCGAGTGTCTTGATTAAAATGGCTTTTAATTCCGGACGCACTACCAGGAGATCAAAATAACAAAAAAATATTCCAAAAAAAAAGGGTGGGATCAAAAGGGGTAAAAAAAAAGAATCTTGAATGATTATTTTCGGGGCTGGAATCCTGAGCGGTATAGATTCTTAAACTACCAGGAAAACAAAATTATGCATAAGAGAAATTTCAGACCTGCATGCGGATGAAGCCGAAGGTAAACTACCAGAGTGCCAAAATCATGAAAAAGTTAATTTAACATAAACAACAAAACTTCGACCTCAAACGTAGATCTATACTAATGCTAAAAATAAATAGATAGCCCATAGAAAAGAGATGTTCGGCGTAGCGCAAAAAATCGCCGACCAACTTTGGTAAGCCCTGCTAATGTAGGAAATTCTAATTTATCATGATCCCAGCCCGGTACTAACTTTTAATCTTTCACAAATGTTTGATTTTTCTCTGGACTCAATCCGGATGTCTACGCAGATGGAGTCACGGGCAAGAAGCTAAGAAGTGATGAATGGTCTGTCTTTATGTTGAACGACGTTCAAAAAGTTCTGGCTAACAACCTAATTTAAATAACTGACTTTGGATTTTGATGTCTACAGTGTTTTTTTAACGTACTACTCTCAGGAAATAGCACTCAAATTTATAATCATACTTTTCAAGCGGGCGAAGCTGCGGGCGGAAGCTAGGGTACTAAATAATATTATGTATCTTGACAATTCTTTGAGTCGTTTCGTGTGTTCTATTTACGTTTTTTGACTCTCTGTTTAAAAGAAACGAATATTGTTAATATTCATGATAGTATTGTTAGCCCTGAAAAGGGCTTTTTGGTGTGCGCTGTTTTTTTTTTCAAATCACGCTTTCAATTGGCATCTCGGGATTTGCTTCGGGATCGCTACGTCTTCACAAGTGGATTCAGCGGGCAGTTATAGCCTCGCATAGCCTCTTATCGTGGGGTCTGGTGCCACCCGTGAATACGTGTGCTTCGTCGGGGTCCCATATAGGTGCGGTGGTTTTAGGGTGACTGCATACAAGAACCTACCAAACAGGCGATTACCGCCTGCCGAGATTCTCATAGCAATCACCCATGTGTATTGCTATGTGTGGGCGGTATTGAGTGTGTAACACCGCCCTTGTATGCATTGTATGCGCGTAACAATGCGAGTTCATAATCTGCCCGTAATCGAGATGTACGCAAGATGGTGTATTTCCACAAATTACGCCTCTTCGTGCCTCGGGCTTTTCTTTTAACTTGACGAACCCAATTAGAAAGGGCTTCGATTTCACTTTCCAAAATTTCATCGATTGAATTTTCACTGCTTTGATGGTCCATTTTTGAGAATGGTTCAGAATTTACTGTTAGGAGACAATACTGCACACTTGAGTTCGTACTGGCACAAATATCACTTAGTTCACAAAACAATGGAGTCACTTCACTTCAGCAGGGCAATTTTAGAATGAGGGCGCCTGATGTTACGGCCGCCTTATATACCCGACCTGAGGTGGGGGACCGCACTGCGAAGTTGCCCTCAAAAGGCGTCATGTTTTTTATAAGTAGTCTTCACACACTAATTACTTGTAAAAAACTTCAATTCTTATCTAAGGAATGCGGTCCTCTATTGTATTCGCACACCGAGTCCGCAAGCCGTCACATTTACTAATTAATCTGAAATATAATAAGAGCACATTATAGACTGACATTAAGTACAGAACCTAATCACCACATTAAACTAAGACTGGCTTTATATTATCGGAGGCAACGTAAGAGTGCTGTTAAGTTTAGTGCCGCCACAAATCGCCTCCTCATTGCTACACAGAACGCCCTCCCTCATGTCTCCTCCTTCCTCTCTACGTTAAACCCCATTTTTAGTATTCCGTACCCGAAGGGTAACCGACGGGATCCTATATTACTAAGCCTCCGCCGTCCGTCCCTCTGTCTGTCAGCGGGCTGTATCTCATGATCCCTAATAGGTAGACAGTAGATTTTTTCACAAAATGTGTAATTCTGTTGCCGCTATAATAACAAATAATAAAAATAAATTAAAAATTAATAATTAACTTAAACATATTTGAAAATTTATATTGTATACTGATATCTAGTATATTGTTTTACACATTTATTTGTTGCATTTTTCACACAGCTAAATAGTGTCAAATATATAATTATATCTGCGTAGGTACTCCTTCAGAGCGTAACAGCGTGATGCTTGTTTTTTTTTTTAAACGTTGCCCCACACTAGGAATTACTCCTGTTTTGTTGGTGCGTTCACAAACATGTAAACTCACATGCACAAGACACTCAGACCCGGCACAACTATCTGTAGGCCATACAAATATTTGTTACGTGCGGGAATCGCGCAGCAGCAGAACGCTCAACTACTGCACCAACCGTGTCGTCAAAAATTATGAATGGTGTAAACAATAAACAGACGCTTTTGGAAGATTTGCTGTCATTTCCTCTTATAAGTCGGTTAAAAATATGTTTTCTCGTCACCATTAACTCTCGTACCAACAACGTCTTGAACTTTAAAACAAGAGGATTGTCAGCTCTAATTGTCCTGTGCAGGTAGCTAGATGCAGGATATAGGGTATTTAGATAACATTATGTGTACTTTAACCATTTCAGCTTAACAAAACAAAAAGCTTTTTGCCAACAATTGAAATTCTGTTACTGGTGCTGCTCCTATTGTTTTAATTATTTTTATTATCGTCTCACAGTAAAAGTTTGCAAAGCCTGTGAACTATTGTAAAAATTAAATCCTTTCACAGCCACGTTGGCTTTTAAAATGCATAGTGGGTGGTCACTAAGGTCATATCTTTTTCTCTCGCACAATGTCCACCTTCGACGGAATGCGGGTGGAATGGACAAAGAACCTAGTACCTATTGCCATCAGTGTGTGTGTGTGAGTAGTAAGCAAAGCTCTCAGAGTGGATTTTGCAAAATAAATTATAATAAATACCTTAAATTCAATGTTCACAGAGCGTACATCAATAGGTCATCATCCGGGCGCATTAGTTTAAAATATTGAAAAAGCCAGCCAAGTGCGTGTCGGACCTCGCTCATTCAGGGTTCCGTACCAAATGTAGTTTTGACAATTTGTGTGGCTTTGGGTCAACAAGATGCTTTTATTGTCTAAATTGGAAGACCGTAGCTCCAACCGTTTGCCTGCAAAACCTGTGTGACAGACGAAGGAGAGACACATAGACGGACACGTCAATGACAGCAATTGAGCTCCGTTTGGACCCTACGGTTACGGAACCCTAAAAAACAGCTAATAGAATCTTATTTAATAAAATAACCTAAAATATTTTACATTCCCCGTTCCAGATCGGTTAGAAGGTGGTAAATGTAAAATAAAACGTTCCTAGACCAATTACATGTTCTTGTGAATGACGATGTCGTTCCCGGTATGACAGCCTGGTTTTTTTTTTGTATTGTTGATAGGCACGCGCTTGACCACTATCTCACCTGATGGTAAGCGATGATGTGGTCGAAGATGGAGCACGCTTGCCTAGAAGTATAGTAGTACCTATTCTAAGGGTCTACTACTGACCAAGTGACGCCCTCATTGAATAAAAAATCGTAGCATAGCCTAGAAAATAAATATTAAAGAATCCAACGTCACGTTTGTTACAAATAGGTTAACGTATTTTTACGTTGTTAAAACAGGTCTCAGAATGTTTCGTATCCAAAGAATTAGGCAAAAGTGTCAGAAACGGCCGTTTTTGGTACTTTATTTGCCCACTACTTTTACGGTAGTACGGCTGAAATCCTCAAAGAATCAAGTTTTACGAATAACTAAACATGTCAGAGGTTCAATGTGTGTTAAAAATGATAACATTGAAATACGAAACATCTAAATAGCCGGAATGTTTACGTAAGTAAATAATGTGTTATTTATTTATTTTAAGTACGATTTACTGAGTAATCTCGTAAAACATCACTGGTGTAACGATAATTTGTTAATAATTAATATTTACAAACAGATAGATTAGTAAAATACAGGGAGATAATAGGTAAATATTACATCTTGGCGTAACCTTGACCCACCGTCGGCGCTAAAATTCTGTGGGGATGGGGTGATTGTTTGGGTCTAATGTGGTACTTAGAACATTTCACGAGTGACTCAGGGGTATCAAAAAAAAGGTTATATAGTCTAGTTTAATAGCAAGTAGGTTTTAAAGACAAAAACTAGAAAATTATTGATAAAAACATAGGTTAAAATTTTTTTAACATCTACCGCTAACGATTACGTTAACGTTTACATTTCTTTTAAAGTACTTAGAACAGGTTATCGTACTTTAGTTTTCACATAATATGTCGATTTTCTATTGTTTCAGCTATACACACGTATTTTTTTTAATAAGCCCCGTTTTTAGATGATTTAAAAGCCAACGTGGCTGTAAAAGGATTTAATTTTTACAATAGTTCACAGGCCTTGCAAACTTTTACTGTGAGACGATAATAAAAATAATAAAAACAATAGGATCAGCACCAGGAACGGAATTTCAATTGTTGGCAAAAAGTTTTTTGTTTTGTTAAGCTGAAATGGTTAAAGTAAACATAATGTTATCTAAATACCTACTCTATATTCGCGTCTAGCTACCTGCTTGGGACAATTTTGGAGCTAGACAATGGAATTCTTCAATAAATGATAGCAATACATCCAAAAGCGCATATGCCTGTTCATTGTTTACACCATTCATAGCCAAACATCGCACTGTTACGCTCTAAAGGAGTATGCAGATATATTATGTATGCAGTTCACCCTGATACATTTACCATAATTTCACCAAATCATTTTAAATTCCATTTTATTTAAGTTATCAATTCGGGCATAACATTACTATTTAGTTTTTTTATGTGCTACTATTAACAAAGAAACTTAATTGCCATTTTAGGGTTCCGTACCCAAAGGGCAAAACGGGACCCTATTACTAAGACTCCGCAGACAGTCTGTCTGTCTGTGTGTCTGTATGTCCAACTATCACCAGGCTGTATCTCGTGAAACGTGTTAGCTAGACATTTTAAAATTTTACAGATGCTGTATTTCTGTTACCGCTATAACAACAAATACAAAAACACAGTATAAAGTAAATATTTAAGGGGGCTCCCATATATCAAACGTGACTTTCTTTGCCGTTTTTTAGATAATAGTACAGAACCCTTCGTGCGCGAGTTCGACTCGCATTTGGACGATTTTACTTTTTACTTGACACTTACAAATAAATTTGTAAAAAAAATTCACTAGATATCAGTATACAATATAAATTTTCCAATTTGTTTAATTTAGATTCGGTTTCGGTTTTGGCTGAAAACCCTGTTTCGGTTGGCCACTGATTCTCAGCAAACATCTTTCATTTGATACCCAAGATCGTTGGAGTGCATAAAAAATAACTAGCCTACCATCTTTGGGAATCTGCCATGTTTGGTTTAAAATCACGTCTGATATTAAGTGTGATGATTTTTCTAAATAACAATCCCATTTTGTATTGGCTTGCATCCGTCGGCCGCCATCTTGGTTGCCGCTGAGGTATGGTTGCGCTGCTTAGTATTATATAGTGTTATATTTAGTGTTTCAATTTCTCTTACCACCTATCAAGTAAATTGAAAGTTAGATTTTTTTCAAATTGAATGGTAAAATTGTATACATACGTTTAAGTATGGAAATAAATAAGTTGTCACTGTCACTGTAACGTATTTTTTGTCTTTATTTACCTAGTTGTAAAAATTATAAATATTGTAATTAGTATTTCGACATCAATAAATGTATGTGCACGAGTGTATGTACATCTACTTAATAGACAAATACCATTGACAACCTAATTTGGCCAGGTTATACACGGAGATTTAGCATAAAAAGTAATTAAAGCTAATTTCTCTTAAAATAGAACACTTAAGATTCTGAATAAATTACTTAGTAATATAACTTTTTAGAAGTACTAATTTTTGTATAAATTTGGAAAAAAATCACAGAGTTTTTAGTAGAGATATATATTAAAAACTCTATGACATAACGACATTTTTATAAATTCAATTCAATTTTTTTATTTCAGATAAGGAAATCTATATAATGTTACTTATAGTATAACTTAGTGCGTGGTGTCAAGATTGAGGCGTGGAAGGCCAAGTGTGGGTCCGCCCACCACCAACCGCCTACGACGAAATAAAAATTAAAACAGCAAAATTAAATAAAATCAATCAAATCAACATAAAATGAAAAATAAATTAAATTAAATATTTTCTCGTCCAAACGTCTAAGGTAGACGTAGCCCAGCCGATCTAGAATGAAGAATTCCTACGAGCTGTTCCTGTAAGTCCAAATTATCCAGTAAAATTTGTGTGTATTGTGCGTAAAAAACTTTAAATAAGATTTATTTTAAAGAATTTATAATTAGGTCCAAGGTTACTTATTAAGAGACATACGCTTCGATCCCAGCACCCTAATCAGTTGCACAGAACTTACACATCCGACGCCCACGTAATTCTCAGGACATTATTTAATCAAACGTTTTCTTAGTCCATACCAGTAACATAAACTGTCATCACGCCGGAAATTTCCGAAGGTTTAATTAAGCAAAGGCGAGTGGTTTTTGGTATTCCTTATCAATTTAAAAAACAAATGTATTGAAATCCAAATCCAAAAACGACTGAAGACATGAGGAAATCTCATTAAATACTGTGCTAAAAAATTGAATAGAAATTATGATAAGTATAAGGAAAAGGACCGATTACCATCAAAATAATATTTTGTGTCAAATAGCCATTTTTTTGCTAACTGTACATTTAAAAAAACCTAAGAATGGCCACAGGAGCGTGCATAAAGGAGCCTTAAACATGCACGAAACGTCCAGCGTGTGCAAGGAAGGTTTCCCGATCAAGCGCCCCGCGCCGGTTGCAAATTAAAGCTTAATATCTAGTAAACAGCTGAAGCTACACACAAAAAAAAATATGTGTGTTAAAACTATAGAGTACCGATATATGTGAAAACTAAAGTACGATAACTTGTTCTAAGTAAAGGTACTTAGAACAAGTTATCGTTACGTTTACGTTTACGTTCGTTACGGTTACGTTAACGTTTACATTTCTTTTAAAGAAAAGAAATGTAAACGTTAACGTAACCGTTAGCAGTGGACGTTAAAATTTGTTTAACCTATGTTTTTTATGTTTCATTTTGTAGTTTGTGTCTTTAAAACCTACTTGTTATTAAATTATACTATATAACCTTTTTTTGAGACCCCTGAGACACTACGTGAAACGTTTTGAGTACCACATTAGACCCGAACAATAACCCCAAACAATCACACAGTTCTATCTGTTTGTAAATACTAATTATTAACAAATTATCGTAATACCAGTGATGTTTTACGAGATTACTCAGTAAATCGTACTTAAAATAAATAAATATCACATTATTTACTTACGTAAACATTCCGGCTATTTATATTTTTCGTATTTCAATGTTATCATTTTCAACACACATTGAAGGCCTGACATGTTTAGTTATTCGTAAAACTTGATTTTTTGAGGATTTTTTAGATATTAAACACAATTACACTCGATTTTAAGCAAATTCTAGTATAATAAACAGTTCTCGTAAAAATACATCGTGCCATTTTTGGACACTGACATTTGAGACGACATTTCATCTATTTATTTTAATTTTACTATATGATTACGAGCAAGGTGCCCAGTAAAGAAAAGACGCGGAATTTAAAACAGTGCCATCTTTTTTTTACTTCTCAAAGATCAATTAACGCGACCACAAAAAAAAAATGAAATAAAATGAACAAACCGCGCTGGCAACCGCGCCTTCCATAAAGCTCAAGAGCATTGTTTTTCTGGCAAACACGGTTGCCTGGAGTGCAAATGGATGGGAATCAAAATTTGTCGAAAAACATGAATAGTCATCTAAGACCCTTGTTGTATAGCTCCAACGGTTCAAATTCAAACAAATAAAAAAAAAATCAAACCCAACCGGACTCAACCGGGTTTCGGAAATCAAATTTTGACAAAGATGCAACCTGACACTGACCTGCAAATTGCAAAAAACATAAGAAAAATTGAATTCCGTGGGTTAAGCTGACGCTTCAACCTTAACCGCGCTGTCCGCGTAGCACCTCGTAGGCGATAGGCCCTCGTAGCTGCTCGTAGCAAAGTGCTACGTTACTACTAGAGATCTACGACTGTGCAAATATAAAAGTCATTGCTGGTGGAAAATATTGAAGGTTATGCGAGGCCCCATTGCCAAAGCTAGGCTAAAAATTGTATCTTAAGGCAGCCAATTTTAACAGGTGACGCAGCATAAAGAGCTGATGGACCAGGACTTCTGCCTTATAAACTAGGACCAACTAGACTAACTATACATTATCATTCGTTTATACAGTACATACAACAAACTCACATAGAGGACAAAATAGACTGCTCAAACGCAATTTCAATCTATTAAAACCAGACTTAGTAATGAGACTTACATGCTCTATGAATATCAGATCGACTATCTTACTGACAAGCTTGACAAAGTACTAAAGCAAGTTAGATTTTTAAGACCTGCAAGAGTCAAAAAAAGGTCTGGATGACCTTGGGTCTATATCAAAAATCATTATAGCCAACTTAGATTATCTAGAATTGAGAATATTAGAGAATTTAGAAGATGCCCTAAAACATAACGAGGCAATCAATACCTTACAAAACAATGAAAATAAAGTAGTTTCACAATTTAATAATCAAATCAGCCTTAGCAAAGAATGGAGGTCCTAGCATAGTTACATCTTAGACCAGCTTACTAAAAATCAAAAGACAGTTAACGCTACTCTAGTATTAATACTTATAGTTTGATCAAATTCACAAGTTTTCCCAAATCCTTGCAATAATTACTAATAACGTAGAAGATTAAATTGAGAATGAATGAATGGATTGATTGATGAATTGAGATTTGATAATGGCTTTTGTAAGTGCGTCTAGCACTCATTCTTCCATGATTGACATAGATGTACTAAAAACCATGATAGACCAGGATCTTACTTTAGTGAGAATAGAATAGTTATAGTGTACAGATTCACCATAGTTTACAAAGACTACTTACGACTTATACAGACTATACATTGTACCTAATGAGAAATAACTTGCGAAGAGCAAGTTCCTTCCACTCTATTCATAGCAACAAAAAGAAAACAGTGTCGGTGGCGCACGAATTCAATTGTTTTTTCCCACTTCAAAACTGCCCAGCGCGCCTTAAGAAGTTGTCACTTCAAAAAATAACAAGTCTACAAACTCATTGAAAATTACATACAAATAATAAATTAAGGAGGTTATTGAAAAATTGCTATTTTCAATTCTTTGGGAACCAGACCGTTTTATCGTCATCAGGAACTTAATCGTCATTTACAAGAACATATAATATATACGTAATTGGTCCAGGAACATTTTATTTTACATTTACCACCTTCTACTCGATCTGGAACGGGAAACGTAAAATATTTAAGGTTATTTTAACAAATATAGCTATTTTTTAAGGTTCCGTAACCGAAGGATCCAAAAGGAGCCCTATTGCTGTCACTGACGTGTTCACCTATCACACAGGTTTTACAGGCAAATGGTTAGAGCTACAGTCTTAAAATTTTGACACTATAAACATCTTCTTGACCGAAAGCCACACAAATAGTCAAAACTACATTTGGTACGGCAACCTAAATATGCGAAGTCCGAAACGGACGGCTGACTTTATTATTATTTTAAACTAATGACTGCGTTCCGAGAATGATGACCTATTGATGTAGCTCTGTGAACATTGTATTTAAGGTATTCATTATAATTTATTTTGTGAAAACCACTCTGTGAACTTTGCTTACTGCTCACGCACACACTGATGGCAATAAATACTTGGTTCTTTGGTTTCTGTCATAAATCCGCAATCCATCGTTGGTGGTTCATTGTGCAAGTGAAAAAGAGATTACCTTAGTGACCTGGGTGGTCACACATTTTAAAAGCTGGCTGTGAAGGATTTTATTTTTACAATAGTTCACAGGCCTTGAGAACTTTCACTGTGAAACGATCATAAAAATAACTAAAACAATAGGAGCAGCACCAGAAACAGAATTTCATCGGTTGGCAAAAAGCTTTTTGTTTTGATAAGCTGAAATGGTTAAAGTACACATAATGTTATCTAAATACCCTATATCCTGCATCTAGCTACCTGCACAGGACAATTAGAGCTGACAATCCTCTTGTTTTAAAGTTCAAGACGTTGTTGGTACGATAGGTGACGAGAAAACATATTTTTAACCGACTTATAAGAGGAAATGACAGCAAATCTTCCAAAAGCGTTTGTTTATTGTTTTACACCATTCATAATTTTTGATGACACGGTTGGTGCAGTAGTTGAGCGTTCTGCTGCTGCGCGATTCCCGCACGGAACAAATATTTGTATGGCCTACAAATACTCGTAGTTGTGCCGGGTCTGGGTGTCTTGTGCATGTGAGTTTACATGTTTGTGAACGCACCAACAAAACAGGAGTAATTCCTAGTGTGGAGCAACGTTTTAAAAAAAAAACAAGCATCACGCTGTTACGCTCTGAAGGAGTACGCAGATATAATTATGTATTTGACACTATTTAGCTGTGTGAAAAATGTAACAAATAAATGTGTAAAACAATATACTAGATATCAGTATACAATATAAATTTTCAAATATGTTTAAGTTAATTATTAATTTTTAATTTATTTTTATTATTATAGCGGCAACAGAATTATACATTTTGTGAAAAAATCAACTGTCTACCTATTAGGGATCATGAGATACAGCCCGCTGGCAGACAGAGGGACGGACAGCGGAGGCTTAGTAATATAGGATCCCGTCGGTTACGGAATACTAAAAATGGGGTTTAACGTAGAGAGGAAGGAGGAGACATGAGGGAGGGCGTTCTGTGTAGCAATGAGGAGGCGATTTGTGGCGGCACTAAACTTAACAGCACTCTTACGTTGCCTCCGATAATATAAAGCCAGTCTTAGTTTAATGTGGTGATTAGGTTCTGTTCTTAATGTCAGTCTATAATGTGCTCTTATTATATTTCAGATTAATTAGTAAATGTGACGGCTTGCGGACTCGGTGTGCGAATACAATAGAGGACCGCATTCCTTAGATAAGGATTGAAGTTTTTTTACAAGTAATTAGTGTGTGAAGACTACGAGTACTTATAAAAAACATGACGCCTTTTGCGGGCAACTTCGCAGTGCGGTCCCCCACCTCAGGTCGGGTATATAAGGCGGCCGTAACATCAGGCGCCCTCATTCTAAAATTGCCCTACTGAAGTGAAGTGACTCCATTGTTTTGTGAACTAAGTGATATTTGTGCCAGTACGAACTCAAGTGTGCAGTATTGTCTCCATACAGTACATTCTGAACCATTCTCAAAAATGGACCATCAAAGCAGTGAAAATTCAATCGATGAAGTTTTGGAAAATGAAATCGAAGCCCTTTCTAATTGGGTTCGTCAAGTTAAAAGAAAAGCCCGAGGCACGAAGAGGCGTAATTTGTGGAAATACACCATCTTGCGTACATCTCGATTACGGGCAGATTATGAACTCGCATTGTTACGCGCATACAATGCATACAAGGGCGGTCCGCGGTCCGGACGGCAACCGGCGAGGTCTGGAAACCGGGCGGACGGGGGCCACTCACTGAATGCTGTGGGCTCACCGTAAGCCGGCGGCCTTGTGCTGGTCGTCATCCGCTGGGCCTCCTCCAGGGAACTGGAGGTCTCACCTGGCGGTGACTGACCGCCTAGCTGCAGTGAACATACGTTTCGAGCCTACATCATTACACATAGCAATACACATGGGTGATTGCTATGAGAACCAGGTTCTTGTATGCAGTTGCCCTAAAACCAACGCACCTATATGGGACCCCGACGAAGCACCCGTATTCACGGGTGGCACCAGATCCCACGATGAGAGGCTATGCCTATTTCGTCCACCGCGCCCCTTACGGGGTAGCAGCGATTTCCCGAAAGAAAATTGCCCTGCTGAAGTGAAGTGACTCCATTGTTTTGTGAACTAAGTGATATTTGTGCCAGTACGAACTCAAGTGTGCAGTATTGTCTCCAAACAGTACATTCTGAACCATTCTCAAAAATGGTCCATCAAAGCAGTGAAAATTTAATCGATGAAATATCGGAAAGTGAAATCGAAGCCCTTTCTAATTGGGTTCGTCGAGTTAAAATAAGAGCCCGAGGCACGAGGAGGCGTTATTTGTGGAAATACTCCATCTTGCGTACATCTCGATCACGGGCAGAGAATGAACTCATTGCCGCACAAAGAGAACGCGCCAGGATATCGGCTCAACGGCAAGCTGATCTTCTCAATGATGAAGAAGAGGCCGCCAAGCGACAAAAGGAGAAAATCGAAAATATATGGAAGGATGATCTCAGTGGCTTGAACAGTTTTTTTAAAGAATTGGACAATATAAAGAAAGTGTAAAATAGCCATTTTACGCGTTTCGTGACAACGATGCACATTCTCAACACCGCGGTAAGTGGCAATGCCTAAACTGCCCGCTGCGCCCACTTGTGAAGACGTAGCGATCCCGAAACAAATCCCGAGATGCCAATTGAAAGCGTGATTTGAAAAAAAAACAGCGCACACCAAAAAGCCCTTTTCAGGGCTAACAATACTATCATGAATATTAACAATATTCGTTTCTTTTAAACAGAGAGTCAAAAAACGTAAATAGAACACACGATACAACTCAAAGAATTGTCAAGGTACATAATATTATTTAGTACCCTAGCTTCCGCCCGCGGCTTCGCCCGCGTGAAAAGTATGATTATAAATTTGAGTGCTGTTTCCTGAGAGTAGCACGTTAAAAAAACACTGTAGACATCAAAATCCAAAGTCAGTTATTTAAATTAGGTTGTTAGCCAGAACTTTTTGAACGTCGTTCAACATAAAGACAGACCATTTATCACTTCTTAGCTTCTTGCCCGTGACTCCATCTGCGTAGACATCCGGTATGAGTCCAGAGAAAAATCAAACATTTGTGAAAGATTAAAAGTTAGTACCGGGCTGGGATCATGATAAATTAGAATTTCCTACATTAGCAGGGCTTACCAAAGTTGGTCGGCGATTTTTTGCACTACGCCGAACATCTCTTTATGGATGGGCTATCTATTTTTTTTTTTGCATTTGTATAGATCTACGTTTGAGGTCGAAGTTTTGTCGTTTATGTTAAATTAACTTTTTCATGATTTTGGCACTCTGGTAGTTTACCTTCGGCTTTATCCGCATGCAGGTCTGAAATTTCTCTTCTGCATGATTTTGTTTTCCTGGTAGTTTAAGAATCTATACCGCTCAGGATTCCAGCCCTGAAAATACTTATTCAAGATTCTTTTTTTTTACCTCTTTTGATCCCACCCTTTTCTTTGGAATATTTTTTGTTGTTTTGATCTCCTGGTAGTGCGTCTCCATCTATACCGCTCGGAAAGCGAAACGCCCAATCCTGGCCACGTGTTGCCCATCAATATGGTTAATACAAAAAAAATACCCATTTATTAACTAAAATATTGCTATTACTTATTTGAAATGAAAACTCCGGAATTAAAAGCCAATTTAATCAAGACACTAAATCGTGTATTGCCTTGTCTGACACTTCCGGTTACTAATCAATCCTGTCCTCCTCTCTTCTACTTTGCTGTGCCCGACAGGGTCCATATTGATATTTTATTATGTTATACCACCTATTTAACACATATGGAATGCAATAAAGTATTGAGTATTGAGTATTGTCATTCACTAGAGATGGCACCTTTTACTGAAAAAAATCGATACACTGGTTAACAAAAATCGATTTTTGAAAAATATATTTATTATTATGTAGTTGTTTCGCATTTTTTAATTTTTTATAGACAAATATAATCTTTGGCCATTTTCATTCATCATTGAACTCAAAACTCATTTTGAAAAAAAGTTAATGATCCAACACACACGCCACCACCAGCAAGACATTTTAGTTAGCATGACATTCTCTCAGTCGCCAGGGCACATTCATGTCAATGAAAGACGTACCCAGTAAATGGTAGCTTTATTAAAGGTACATAGTGCTCACATAATTATGTTTTATGCAATAGGATATTTTACTAAAACAAAACTAATAAGTTACATAACCAAAAAATATTGGACTCGTATTTTTTCCTTTACCAAACCAATAAAAGTTGACAAAGATAAAACGCATACAAGTTCAGGAGTGGGGGCTCGTTACGTTACTTAGGTGGTAAAAAGTGTCGCGCTGGGTGACGTTACGTGACATTTCAACGCACTGTATCCTCATTTTATGTTTACGTGACAAAAGAAAACACACGAGTCCAATATTTTTTGGTTATTTAACTGGCGGATTAATTAGTTTTTTTTTTGTAAAATACCCTATTAAACTATAATAAGATAAGATCTGAATCTATGCAATGCAAAAATAGTTTTTACAATCTTCAGCAACCTCAACAACAAAAACCGATTCTGATTCCAGCTTTTTTTTTAACATCGATTTTTCGATAAATCGTTTTCGTATCGGTAGCATCCCTACGTCAATAATAATCGTAATTGAAAACTGATTGACATTGACATTTCACATTTTGTTTTGTGCTTTGCACTGCAAGTGCAAGACACAAAAGAGGCGCTTTCATCATCTATTCCAAAATAATACAAGTGCAAGAGACATTCAAATAAGACCTATAATTGCAGAATGGATTATACCACGTCAGGTGAGGCTGTTAACATTTTAAGTTCTATCTATGCTATGTGTTACCTGGTGTTAGAAATAGGAGATGTCTGTTAGGGTTTCTAATATTATTAATTACTTAAAAAATAGAAGCCTTCTGCCCTTTTTTTTTTGCCGGGTGGGAAACCATCCAATGACATCTCCTGCTCTGGGTGGAGCGGGAGGGTGTGTCAGACTCTTACTGACTAAAACCCACCCCTGTTCCTTCCCTGCCTGAGTGCCCAGGGATGCGGTAACTCTGTTAAGAATTTATCCGCTACCTCTAGGTGTAGGCTTCTGCCTTAAAGTTCAATAAATATTATATTCTTAATATGCAAGCACTAAATAAGTTATTATCGGCTATGCACAGAGGCAAAACTGCTCTTGCAGCATATTTAATTAAATTGAGGACTGGAGACAGTGACGAAAGGATTTCTTCATTATTAAATATACCTAGGAGTACCCTAGAAAGACTTTTGGGAAAAGTGAGGGAACTATTCAATCAAGATGTTGTGCCACTACATCTTGGGTTAAATCATATAAATCGCGAGGAAATCTCATGTAGAAATCTGATTATTCCAAACGGACTTTTTGGAGGCGAAGAAAGAAGGCCTATTGTAATTTTAGATGGTACGAGTACCTACATTTATATCCAAAAAAGTTTAAATTATTCTTATCAGGAAAATACTTACTCACTTCACAAATATGGGAACCTTGTTAAGCCATTTTTAATTGTCTGTTCTGACGGTTACATTCCAGATGTGTTGGGCCCATATCCAGCAACTACCTCAGATGCATAAATAATGTTACATGAATTTAGCGAGGAAAACAGTCCCATGAGACAATATTTTCAGGACAAAGACATGTTGCGCCGACCCCAAATAAATTGGGATAAGGGCAGGAGAATGATGATGAGACAATATTTTCAGGCTAATGATGTTTTTATTATGGATAGGGGTTTTAAAGACTCAGTGCCATTATTAAAAGGAATATGTAATTATTCTTTTCACACGCCTTCATCCCTTCGAGAGGGTGAAACCCAACTATGTACATTAGACGCCAATAAAACAAGATGTGTATCTATGATTATATGGGTTGTTGAAGTGGTTAATGGTATATTCAAACTTTCTTTTAAATTATTTAGGCAAGAGTTTTTTAATAATGCGTCAAAACATATAATGATTGACTTTGCCATTGTCGCTTCAATTATTAACTGTTCATCTTCGTGTAAGAGACAGACCAGATGCCAATTTAATATTAGCAAATGTGCGACGATTTTTGAATGTACATAATTATTTAGCTGATTTTGTGGATGCCAATCATTTAAATCGAAGGCGTACACAGTTTGTAAACATAAATATAGATAGAGAAAACATAACTGAGTTTCCCCAACTCACCTACAATGATTTAATATTATTTGCATGTGGAGCTTATCAACTAAAACAGGCACGCTCTTAATATGGAGAGCATATGAGAGCGCAAGGCTTTTACAATATTGAAGTGTGCCCAGAAAAGAACAACAGTGTTCTAGAAGGATTTCCTTCGGCTAATAACAGCATTTTGATTAGAAGGCGAATCAAAAGCCGACATATAAGCAGGAAAATGTATTTTGTTTATAATAATATAATTATTAAGAATGACGAAACTGGTTTAGAAGCGATACCACAATATTGTTGTACCTGTATATCTGGTCGGAGGACAGTAGGGTGTTGTGCCCACGTCATGACTATTGTGTGGTTCTTGGGCTGGGCAAGGTTTCAATCAAATAGAAATCCCCAAGCCCAATTCCTAGATGATGTGCTTGTCATTTATTTAAATGAGAACGATTAAGAAATCTGAAAACTGTAAATAGATTTTTTATTAACCTTGAATTTTTATAGATGATTTATAAATGTCCCACCGGGTTACATGTTAAAAATAGTGGTTGTTCCTTTATCTATGATGCCAACCCTAATGCCTATTATTTGTTTTATTCATGGGCGTCAGTTGGCCAAAACCTCTTTATCAAATGGGCATTTCCCTTTACTTCTTCACGTTTCTGGTCTCCTGGTTTATATGTTTTGTGCTTCTGATCTCCTGGTAGGTTATGAATCTATATCGCTCAGGATTCCAGCCCCCTCCCTGGTAGTTTGAGAAGGCATTAAAAAACAAAGTCCCCCGTCGCGTCTGCCTGTCTGTCTGTTTGCAATAAACTCAAAAACTACTGAATAGGTTTTAATGTGATTTACACCAATACACAAAGTGATTTATAAGGAAGGTTTAGGTGTATAATTAATTAATTTAATATATTTATTATAATACTCGTAGTTATAGTGTACAAATTCGGCAAAGTTTCCGAAGACTACTTAGGACTTATACAGACTATCTATTGTAACTAATGAGAAATAACTTGGTCTTGTTACTTCCAATATATTCATAGCAACAAATAAAAAAGCGGTGTCGGTGGCGCGCGATTTCATATGCTTTTTCCAATCTCAAACCTGCCCAGCACGCCTAAAGAAGTTTTCAGTTAAAAAAATCTCAAACTCATTGAAAGGAACTTACAAATAATAAATTAAGGAGGTTACTGAAAAATTACAATTTTTAATTTTCTTCGGGAACCAGACCGTCGTACCGGGAACATTATAGTCATTCACAAGAACATGTAATTGGTCTAGGAACATTTTATTTTACATTCACCATCTTCGACCCAATCTGGAACTGGGAATGTAAAATATTTTTGGTTATTTTATTAAATTAGATTCCAATAGCTCATTTTTAGGGTTCTGTAACTGAAGGGTCCAAAAGGAGTCCTATTGCTGTCACTGACGTGTCCGTCTGTCTATCTCTCCTTCGTCTTTCACACAGGTTTTACAGGCAAACGGTTGGAGCTACATTTTGACGGTATAAGGATCTTGGCACAAAGCCACACAAATAGTCAAAAATACATTTGGTACAGAACCCTAAATATGCAAGGTCCGACACGCAATTGACTGACTTTTTCATTATTTTAAACTAATGACTGCCTTCCCGGAATGATGACCTATTGATGTACGCTCTGTGAACATTTAATTTAAGGTATTCATTATAATTTATTTTGCGAAAACCACTCTGAGAGCCTTGCTTACTGCTCACATACACACTGATGGTAATAGATACTTGATTCGTTGTCTATTGCATCCGCATTCCGTCGTAGGTCGAAGAGAAAAAGAGATTACCTTAGTGACCACTAGACATTTTAAAAGCCCACGTGGCTATGAAAGGAATTATTTTTACAATTATTCACAGACCTTGCGAACTTTCACTGTGAAACGATCATAAAAATAACGGAAACCATAAGAGCAGTACCAGAAACAGAATTTAATTGTTGGCAAAAATTTTGTTTTGTTAAAATGCTTAAAGTACACATAATGTTATCTAAATGCCCTATATCCTGCGTCTCGCTACCTGCTTTGGACAATAAATTAGAGCTGACAACGGTCTTTTTTTAAATTTCTAGACGTTATTGGTACGACAGTTAATTTTAATCTAATTATTTGTAACGAATTTCATCAAACTAGAAGTATTATTAGACTTGATTTCGTACAGGAACAAATATCACTTGTTGAGAACTCCAGCACACATACAATGGAGTCACTTCACTTCAGCAGTGCGATTTCAGAATGACGGCGCCGCCATTTGAAGTAATCGCTACGTCCTCACAAGTGGGCGCGGCGGGCAATTTAGGCATTGCCACTTACCGCGGTGTTGATAAAGTGCGTCGTTGTCGCGAAACGCGTAAAATGGCTACTTTACATTTTCTTTATATGTCCAATTCCCTAAAAAATTTGTCTAAGCCACTGAGATCATCCTTCCATGTATTTTCGATTACCTCCTTTTGTCGGTTGGCGGCCTCTTCTTCTTCATTGCGAAGATCAGCTTGCCGCTGAGCCTGTCCGTTGTTGTCCTGGCGCGTTCTCGTTGTGCGGCAATGAGTTCATTCTCCGCCCGTGATCGAGATGTACGTCAGATGGTGTTTTTCCACAAATCACGCTTTCTCGTGACTCGGGCTTTTCTTTTAAGTTGACGAACCCAATTAGAGAGGGCTTCGATTTCACTTTCCAAAATATCATCGATTGAATTTTCACTGCTTTGATAGTCCATTTTTGAGAATGGTCCAGAATGTACCATTTGGAGACAATACTGCACTTGAATTCGTACTGGCACAAACAGTTCACAAAAAACGGAGTCACTTCAACTTCAGCAGGGCGATTTTAGAATGAGGGCGCCTGTTTTTTTTTTTTGTGTGGCGTCTCGGGTCAACCTCTGAGGCGTGCTTAACCGGACTTGCCTGTGAAGGCTTTAATTTATTAAAGCCTCCAGCCAGGACTTATTATTTACTTACAAGCTAAGCGACAACACGCTAAGGGCACCCCCTGCGGGGTACGGGCCTCGGCTTAGGGCGTCGCTGGGGAGGGGGGGGGGGCACAGCAAGGAACGGCTGGATCGAGTTTAAATTAATTATGAAATTTATGATTACTGGCTCAGCGGCGCGTGCTGGCTCGAACAATGGACGTGAAATGACGTTAAATTTTTATTATTAAATACACTAGTATCCCGCCCCAACTTCGCACGGGTACAAATTATACACCTAAACCTTCGTCATAAATCAGTTTGTGTATAGATGAAAACCACATTAAAATCCATTCTATAGTTTTTGAGTTTATTGCGAACAGACAGACAGGCAGACGCGCCGGGGTACTTTGTTTTTAAATGCCTCATGATAGTGATTAATAAAATAATACATATAATATAATTTATGTTGTTGGCAGCCTCCTCGTCATTGAGGCTGCCGATAAGCGATACAACTAATATTACCGATTTATGTTGTTGCATGAGACAGTATCATTTTCTGAAACAAACAAAGTATACTGTACTTACTTTTCTTAAGAATGCCTTATAATAATATCTTCTACAAGCTTTTGAGATCATCGTTCACGTGAAATGTAATAATAAATCTCACGTAGACGTTGCTACAACCTGCATAAAATCCCACTTTTTGAACCAGTTCATAGGTTTAGCGTTTATTCTCTAAAACGATTCACACAAAAAAAAATTCTCAAAGTACTTATACTAGCGAGGGTTTTTTGGGGGTGGGAAATCATCTAATGACTCTTTCCGCTCTGGGGTGGAGCGGAAGGGCGTGTCAGACTCTTACTGACTAAAACCCGCCCCTGTTCCTCCCTGCCCTACGCGCCCGGGGGCGAGGTAACTCTTTCGAATTTATCCTCCACCCCCGGTAACGAAACCATAGCGCGATCTAATTCGATTTCAACGCAGATGGCGTTGACATCGAATTAGATCGCGCACAGTGTCAACTCCGGATACTTAATGAATTTATTTAGATCGCGCCGTGGCTTCGCCACATATTTGAACATACCGCCCACCAAGGACATAATGCAGAATGTCCTTGGTGTGTGGTTGTGTGCCTTGGGGATGTACTTGAAGTACAAGTAGCGGCACGAAACTTTAGCGCTGACAGCCACCCGTGCGCCTCATGGGTGGCAGCCCGTCGGGCGGGCCGATGCCGCAGCTGCCGCCCTTCAGCTACGTGCGCGCCGACAACTCCACCGCCGACTTCCTGGACATGGTGTCGGAGCTGGGATCGAGCCTGCTCGTCATCTCGCTCATCGTGCTGCTGGAGGACATCGGCATCTGCAAGGCGTTCTCGGACGGCCGCACCATCGACGCCACGCAAGAGATGATCGCGTTGGGCGTGGTCAGCGTGGCCAAGTCTTTCATGCAGGCGTACCCGGGCGGCGGCTCGCTGGCGCGCTCCGTGGTGTCCAATGGCTCGGGCGTCAAGATCACGCTCAACGGGCTCTATACGGGCGTCATGGTGATCCTGGCGCTGCTGTTCTTCACGCAGTACTTCGGGTACATCCCCAAGGCGGTGCTGGCGGCCGTCATCGTGTCCGCAATATTGTTCATGGTGAAGTACAACGTTATCAAGCCCATGTGGCGAGCCAAAAAGCTGGACCTGAACCCTGACCTGGGCATCCTCACCGGCGTCATCGTGAACATCATCTTCATACTGTATCACGCCGCACGCCCCAAGCTGGCCGTGGAGATGCTGAAGACGGAGCACGGTGTCGAGTAACTGATGATCACGCCAGATCGCTGCCTCATGTTCCCGTCTGTGGACTACATGCGCCGCCTCGTCACTGTTTTAAACTGATTTTATGAATTTCTATGGTTAGCGAAAAAATTTTCTGATGTCTCTATCATTTTAGTTTCTTTGAACGAAACCTAGTCGACAAAACAATTATCTTCACAAACACCTCAGACTAGAGGTCCTATAGTCCATATACATACATAAACATAGAATTTAAAATGACTGTATTGTTGGCTTTGCCGTAGTTAGATAAATAATTATACGTTATATTCAGGCTATAAGGAACAAGATACCGCAAACTTCGCAAAAAGGTTACACCTAATGTCAGTAACAAAATTATGATATTCATTAATATCGGTAATGATCGGTTACAGAAATTGACATTTTCAAGCACGCAATGTATTATGAACAATGCGATCTCAACGCTTCGTAATGAATGTAGGCGCGCGAGCGCGTATTACGTGGTAGTACGTAGTTACCTACTACGTCTTATACACACAGACACAGCTGGTCGCGCCGCTACGCGCTTGTACCTAAATACACTTTCTACTTTGTGATAAAAATATATTTACATCGATGTTTCCGATTGATGTGATCAATAACTAGATCAGATACTCATTAGCGTCTACCTGCGTAAAACGTTTAAAACGACAAATGCTGCGAATGCTGCACATCGAAACCTATAATGGTTCCGTGGCACCTTTATCTGTTTATTCTAAGGACGACAACATTGATATCACATACATTTTAAATCCCTCAAGAATACTGAAAATAAGGTTAGATAAAGATTAGGATAGATAATAAAGAAGCTTGTTATTACCTATAATAAGAAGCGAGAGAATTTAAGAAATCAGCTGAGCAGGGAGCTTCTTGTAATTTTATTTAAATTGCGTTTTTTTGCGAAAAAAGCAAACTACTCGTAATTATTTTATAATTAAAAATGTCATTGAGGTAGGTAGGTATAACGATTTTATACAGTTTAATGTAAATAAAACGCACATTTTTTTTTTTCAAAAATTAGGAAAAAGCCGACGAAAAATTCTAACGCTAAGGGGTCCAGAATCTGCCCGGGGGTGGAGGATAAATTCGAAAGAGTTACCTCGGCCCTGGGCACTCGAGGCAGGGAGGAACAGGGGTGGGTTTTAGTCAGTAAGAGTCTGACACGCCCTTCCGCTCCACCCTAGAGCGGAAGAAGTCATAGGATGATTTCCCAATGCGGGCCACCTCTGGCTCGCAGGGAGAGGTATCCTCTCCCCGCGACGTCTAATAGGCGTGCGCGTGGAACACTACGCGCTGCCGCCTCGGGTCCTGCTGGATGAGGGGCGGCGGATGACCCCGAGTCCGCCGTCCCTCCGGACCTGTTTAGGGGAGCTAAAAGAGGGCTTGTCCGCCCTCCGCCGACGCCCGGTACGTCTGCTGCAGATCGGAAGAGTGGCCATGGCCTCCCTCTCCCTCTCCGCAGCCTCCTTCTGAGAAATTACGGCTTCACAGAAGGAGATCACCGCATCCCACGACTCTGCGCTCCCGACCATCGAACGAGCGACGGCCGGCAGCGACAGGTCGGGGCCCACTTCAGATACGAGGGCACGGCGCGGCTCCTCCCATGCGGCACACTCTGCCAGTGTGTGCTGCGCCGTGACGGTACTACCCTGGCTCAACCTAGTGACGGATGACTTGGAGGAGCCACGTTGCGTTCGCCCCGGAGATGTTGGCTGGCAGGTGGTAGCGCCGGCTCGGAGACGGCTAGCAGAAGCCACGCGAGTAAATAAGTACCCGGCATAGAGGTGACGGCACGAGGCACTGCGGCAGGATGGCCGCGATGGAGGACGATGCATGTACGTGCTCGGAGCGTAGGGCTCCAAATCTTCCCCCTCCATGTTTGGGTTTTCTGATCTGGGAGCTTGAGCCTGGGACTCGGAATCTGGGACTCCGAATTTGCGACTCCGAATCTGGGACTCCGAATCTCGGAGCTTGGATTTGCGACTCCGAATCTGAGAGCTTGGACCATCGACTCCGAATCTGGGACCCTGGAAAATATTGTCCAGCGTGTCATGAAAATGGCTGATGAACTTCTGCGCTGATTCTGACACTCAGGCATGAGCAAAGCGGCTGTACGTGCGCTAACAAGGCGGTGTGGTTGTCAAAATCAGACGGAGTTTACAAAGGTAAGGTGAAAAGCACGATGACATGCACATTTGAGCGTAACAGCAGGGTACACACAAGTCAAGATGCGCATAGCAAAGGTCTTGTAAAGTTAAACACGCGGAAGGCGTGATTACAATAATACAATAGTTTTATTGTAGGTTATAAACCTTGATTTTACAATGCAAAGAAAAGAAAAATGCAAGACATAGGAAAATCATGTTCTGGAAAGAATTTTTATATAACATTAGGAACACAGAATGCACAAAGCTATTTGTATGCTAATTCAACACTTACCCAATTAGTGGGGAAGTTTTCTTACCATTTATTAAGGTTGGCAAATATTTGCCAATGTAAACTGCAATTGCCAGAATTTAGCGGGAGGTTCACGGGTGAAGTCTCAGAATTGTTCGACAGAACAAGAGAACGTGAATCCACCGCCAGCAGTTGGAATAAAAAAGAAAAAGGACTCGACGCTGCCCAAGCGGCCTTATATACAATACGCCGTCATTGAAAGATGTCAACGAATCCAAAGACAATAGTGTTGTCAGCAAACTAATATTGTTTATGATTTCTAAAACTGAAATAATGGCTTTTGGCCACTGTAGTTTTTTTCCTTATGTTTAATTTTAATTGAGATTGTAATGCCACACGTTACACAGGGATTAACCGGCGGCGGCGCAAGCAACGTTCGCTGTGCGAATTGTAGAGTGGACAGCAGCTTGCGATCTCATCAATTAGAAATTGGGACTTGAGTTCTTCCACAACAGGTAAGCTTTATATTACTCACCTACATTAAACAATACCTTTAGAAAAGTATGATAATAATAGCCAGTTGGTGCAAGCTTTTATTAATTTCACATAATCGGCAAGCACGTTAAGCCGTTGGTCCCGGCTGTCAATCGTGTATTTGACAGTCGTTACGGGTCGTCAGTAGCCCGAAACTCTGACAACCAGTCTTACCAAGTGGTATCGGCAGTCGCTCCATGTAAAATACTAGTATTCAGTTGCATCCGGTTAGACTGGAAGCCGACCCCAAGATAGTTGGGAAAATGCTAGGTAGATTGATTAAACATTTTCATAGTAAAAAATATTTTTAAATAAATACTTTTATTTTAATGAGAAAGTTAAAAAAATGTTACAGTGTTATTATGTATTGTTCACTGTGTAATTAATATTAAATAATAATGAATTGCATATTCAGGTGCATATCTCAAGAAATTATTTTGTTTGTTGTTCATGCTGGACTGCAGCATGGAATGAAATAAGACATCCAGCAGAAAGCATCTCAATTACCGCTGCCGGCCTCATTTTTGTTGGTTGTAGTCACTCACTACGTAGACAAAGAAGTCACCTGTTGTCTCAGGATTCTCCACGAGATGATCATATAAAAGAAAATATTTCTAGACAAATTGCTCCACGTCTGGTAAGGTTTCAAATAATTCATTCCTATATTTCAGTTTATAGTGTGAAATATTTAGGTGTATAATATTATTCAATAATTCTTTGGTCTACTACTAGACTAAGGTGTATGTAGCTTCATTCCCTCCCTGGATTATTAAATACCGTATTGTTGCTGAGCTCGTCTCGCATCTGCCACCCTCGCTGGCAGAGAAGTGATAGAGCAATTACAAGTTCACGTTCTATCAGTTCTAGTAACTGGCTGGGTGGTTCTGGCTGGGTGGTGGTGGATTTAGGGACTGTAGACCTTGACAGTACTGAAACAAATGAGTCTACACAAAATACTCCTCAAGGGCAAGGGATAATAACAACAATACTTTAACTAATCACTCAGCGCCGCTGCTTTTTCCCTGGATGTACAGGTACTGATCGCCCTCGTCTTACTGTTCCCAGCATCACTAAGAGTAAGATTTTTCTGTGATTATAAATATTATGTACCCGCATAATGCAGAATTTGCAATTATCATTTAACAAGCAACTCATGGAACCTATTAGAAGATTTTACTGAAAACCCAATACAAACTTGACAGTACAGATTAAATATATTTTTCATTATTTAATTAAAAGAATACTAGCATTGTGTCGTTACTTGTGATATTCTTGTTGACCTCTCCAGCTAAGCTAAATATACTTTTGTTCAAGAGTGGATCCAAGTTGTCTTGTACTATTGTTAGTGCTACTCCACCCGTTCTAACTCATCTCGTTCAATCGTTCTCTCGCTCGTTAGTCTGACGCCTTCACCGTTTGGCTATTGCCGCTTCAAGCTGATATTATTTATTATGTACTGGCATCAGCACCATTCCGTTAGTTTTTTTAAAAATTGATAATGGTATTGTTAGTGGTGGTGGTGGTGTTTGAGACAAATGATAAGCATTCATTAATGAATTTAAAAAATACAGTAACTTCAAAATCTTCTGAGCATAAGATATAACAGTACCAATTTTTTATTGTATGATATGGAATCCCTAACTGTTTAAACTAAGAAGGTGCCTATTAATTAAAAGATTAAAATGAGTAAATAACTTTGAACTGAATAGTTACTGTGATAAAAAGTATGTACTTACCATTCAAAACTAATTGTAAGTGTAATAGAATAAAATAGAATAGAATAGAATAGAATAGAATAGAATAGAATATTTATTGAATTATAGTTTACAAAAAGTTTACATTTAGTCTACAGTAGTAACATTTCCTATAAAATTATAGTGCCTAAAAATAAACTAAAACTGAAATATGGTTCATTACTGGTGCGAAATAAGATAATGGTTAGGAATTACAATGTTAGATAGCGACCCGCCCGAACTAGGTTCATTCAAACCTGTGTTTCAGGCCATCACTTTACAATTTAATAAAATTTGGGACAGTAAAAATTTAAGTTATACTGATTTAAATAATCTATTAACAACTATGAGAAAAAGCATATTTGTACAATATTATCTTAAACTAAACCTATGTAAATATACAAAAGTAAATACTTACGAGGAAATAAATTATCATTAAGCCAAAATTTCTAGAAGTTTTTCCGTGTCTATGTAATTTAGTATCGCTAAATACTCGGATAGCATAATACTACATTTTTTATAACTAACTCTATAGAAGCCTAGTAACTTGTTGAGCCTATTATACAAAAAAGGTCCTAAAAACACATAAAATCGACTAGCATATGCATGTTTAGTTTGAGGCTTTATGCAAACCAAGTCCTTCCTTCTCTTGTCGGAAGGTACTGGATCAAAAGGAAGTTCAGTGTGCTGCTGTAGTACTATGCTTAGAATAAATAATTGCCGTACTGTTAGTACATTACATGCAATGTAGAGCTGATGTGTAGGAAATCTAAAAGGGCGACATGTAGCAACTTTTAGTATTGCTCTTTGAGCGCGCTCTAGAGGGAGTAAAATTGTTATTGCAGCGCCACCCCATGAAGTTATGCAATAGGTAAGAATGGATTGACACAAAGCTAAATAAACTTGTTTAATTAATTTATAGTCGGCTATGTTCCGTAAATTTTTAAATACATATATTAATTTGCGCACCCTAGTACATAGTAATTCGATATGTTTACGGAAATTTAGATTGCAGTCAATAGTGACACCTAGATATTTTAAATGGTCAGCTTTAGCTAAAGTGGGGCAAGAACATGCAGTGTCAGTGAATGAACTACAATTATGAGCGTAGATGTTTAGATTAGTAAGCGGTATGTTAGTATTTCTCATTGCAAATGAAATGTATTTTGTTTTATCTACATTTAATGTTAGGAGGTTATTATAAAGCCACTTAGACACAATGTTAAACCCATTCTGAGCATGTTGATAGACCTCAACCTTTGATTTAGCTGAGAACAATAGAGCGGTTTCATCCGCATACGAAATTAGGATAAGGTAATAGAATAAGTCTGTGCTTAAGAAAAAAATAAATGTTATAGAAAATTAAAAACTGTTTTATTTATAAATAGCGACTTCTTTTCTTTACTGACATGTATTAGAAGGTATTCATAATAACTTAAACTATGATTCCATAAACTGTCTGTCAGTGTTCACTGTGGGCCACGGTTGTTCTAATATGCGGGTATTGACCTTTGGAAATAAAGATTTTATTATTATTTTATTAGTTATCGTGTTTGGTCTCATTTCTTATGTTTTGACAAGTTACGGACCTTTGGAAATAAAGATTTTATTATTATTTTATTAGTTATCGTGTTTGGTCTCATTGCCTATGTTTTGACAAGTTACGTTGGACTAGGTAATGCCTAAGGTCTGATGATGGAGCCAAAAGGTGTCCATAGGAACTCCGCAACCGAAAAAGATAGCACCATCGTATTTGGACTCATTTGATATACCTATAATGAAAAGTGATTTTGTTTTAGCTTATTGGATATGTATTGAGAAGTTTTTTCTAACACTACGTAATAACTATCTAAGAATGCATGATTTATTATTAGCCATGCAAGGCGATAATGGATTTAATGCACCGCACGGTCCATGCACCATCTGTGTCGTCACAATGTCGTGTAGATGGGGATCAGTGACTGGATCAGGCATTTCAGCTGATATGATGTCATCCACTTCATTTGAATGTAAGTTGTTCAGCAACCAAATTAGGATATGAGCATGCGATAGTCCACGCTTCTGCCATTCCACCGAGTACATATAACAACGTGTGTCACCAAAAACTCGATACTTAGTAAGCACATCCATCATAACCTTGAGTTTTTGCTGAAATACTCTGGCGATTATGTCATGGCGATCTTGCGGTTTTTGGCCTGGTTCCAACTCACGTTCAATTTCCGTCCACTTTGGATTGCATGTGATCGTAACAAATAAATCCGGAGTTCCATAATTTCGCACGTACGTCATAGCGTCTTGAGCGTATTCGTGCATGTGGCGTGGACTTCCGATATAAGATGATGGGAGAATCGTCAGACGTCCAATATTCTGAACATCACCATCTGAATGAATAGAATCACGCAAGTGTATACAGTCCTCTGATCGTAGCTTTGCCTGATTGAATCGGATGAACGCTAAACATTCGGTCTCGACTTTGACATACATGGCGACAGTGAATTGCTGGATTTGATTTTGATTTTGATTTTGATACGCCTGAAAATGCAAAATTAAATGAATAAAAATAAATAAAATAAATAAATAAATAATAAATAGGCGAGTAGAACGATACACCCAGAATCGCACATTCCGAAGTAATGAAAGGTGGGTGTATAGGGATTGGGAGCGACCGGACCAAGGTGTGACTAATACGCACCTGCCGGATGATGACGCCATATACTCGTTCTGGCGCAGCATCTGGTCGGTGCCTGTCTGTCATACCGAGGGCGATTGGATTCGGGATGTTGAGCGCGTATGCGATCCAATACCAGAAATGGGGGCAATTATCATCAGCCCCCAAGATGTAGCTCGTGCAGTCCGTCCGTTAGCTAACTGGAAATCTCCAGGGCCGGACGGGCTGCACAACTTCTGGATCAAATGGTTTACAAGGTCGCATACCCACTTGGCATCTCAGATCCAGTCTGCCTTAGAGTCAGGGTCACTGCCCCAATTTCTAACTACAGGAATAACCCACCTGCTCCATAAATCAGGTAGTACTGCGGAACCTGCAAATTATAGACCGATCACGTGCTTACCGACGGTCTATAAGGTTCTTACATCCATTTTGAGAGCTAAGATTAACACACATATAGATAGTAACTGTATCATGTCTGCCTCTCAAAATGGATGTAGGAATGGGTCCCGCGGTACTAAGGAGCTTCTCCTCATAGATATGACCATTAGCCAGCAGGTTCGGCGTTTCCGAAAGGATCTGTCGACATGTTGGATAGACTATAAGAAGGCCTATGACTCAGTTCCTCATACATGGCTCATGAGGGTGCTGGAATTGTATAAAGTTGATGCAACGCTACGCACCTTCCTGATGTCATGTATGGGGCAATGGAGGACGGTCCTTCGCTATCCAAGATGTCGACAAATCCAGAGGAATAGCGAACCGATAAGGATCGAGCGGGGTATATTCCAGGGTGACAGTTTGAGTCCGCTTTGGTTTTGCCTAGCTTTGAATCCTCTAAGCACACTGCTAGAGAATTCAGGGCTAGGCTATCGGTTGAAGAGAGGTGGTCAGGTTATATCTCACCTCCTTTACATGGATGACTTGAAACTTTTTGCCCCCAACAATCTGCAACTGATGGAGCTACTGAAGGTAACTGAAACCTTCAGTAGTGCCATCAGGATGGAGTTTGGTGTGGATAAATGTGCGGTCATGCATGTAAAGCGAGGGGAGATTGTGGAATCCGTGGGAACACAACTCTCGGATTCCATAAACCTGAGATCCCTCTCTCCAACCGAAACCTATAAGTATTTGGGTATGTCGGAAGCGTTAGGTATCAATGTTGCTGACATGAAGCAATCGTTGAAGGAGCGCTTCTTTGGCCGCCTGAAGAAGGTATTTAATAGCTTTCTTTCGGGCGGAAACAAGGTGCGCGCCTTCAACGGTTGGGTCATGCCGGTATTGATGTACTCTTTCGGCGTACTCAAATGGACTCAAACAGAACTTGACGCCCTGGATAGGCGAGTCCGTACGCTGCTGACTGCATTTCGAATGCATCACCCACGTTCGTCGGTGATGAGACTGTATATCCCGCGGAAGTGTGGAGGCCGAGGCTTTTTAAATGCTAAGACCCTACACAACCGCGAGGTATGCAGTCTAAGGGAATATTTCCTAGCTGCTGACGTGGGTATGCATCGAGATGTAGTGGCAGTGGACAAGGGCCTTACTCCACTCTCCTTGGCTAACGAGAACTGGCGCAAACCTCTAGTGCTTGACACTAACGATCGCAGAGAAGTATGGCAGAGTAAGGAACTGCACGGACGCTTTTTCCGGGCCCTACATGGGCCCGATGTAGACCAACTAGCGTCCGTAGCCTGGCTGCGTGTCGGTGACCTCTTTGGGGAAACCGAAGGTTTTGTCTGTGCAATTATGGACGAAGTTATCATGACGAAAAATTACCGGAGATTTATTGTGAAGGACGGCACGGTTGACATATGTCGGGCATGTCATCGTCCGGGAGAAACAATCCGCCACATAATCTCTGGTTGTTCTCGTCTAGCTAACGGTGAGTACTTGCATAGGCACAACCTCGTAACCAGGATTATCCATCAGCAACTTGCTCTGAAATACTCTCTTGTGGAATCGGAAGTGCCGTACTACAGATATGCGCCCGACCCAGTTCTCGATAATGGTCATATCTCATTGTACTGGGATCGGTCCATCATCACTGACAGGACTATTATAGCCAATAAGCCTGATATAGTGGTGGTGGACCGAATCGAGAGGCGTGCAATGATTGTTGACATTACCGTCCCACATGACGAGAACCTCGTGAAAGCCGAGAAAGATAAACAAATCAAGTATATTGACTTGGCTCGCGAGGTTGTCGACATGTGGGATGTGGACTCAGCGATCATTGTACCGATAGTCGTGTCAGCCAATGGCTTAATAGCCACGAGCCTCGACCAACACCTCAGGAGGCTCTCGTTAGGCGGCTGGATCAAGGGCTTGATTCAGAAAGCAGTACTTCTGGACACGGCTCGCATTGTCAGGCGGTTCCTCTCTCTGGAGCCCTGACCGCCGGTAGCTTGGACCCTGTTCCCGATACCGGTGGGATACTATTTTTTATATTTTTAAATGTTTTTTTTTTTATTTTTTCATTGAAATATTTAAAAATATAATTTATATGTATTTACAAATGAATAAACGAAATAAAATAATAATAATAATATGTTAATGGAAACCAATTATAGCAATAATAGCAATAATTAGTGTGTGAATATTTTACCTGTAATTGGATCGACCATCTTCAACGTGATGTTGTATCCGTCTTGCCCTTGCCAATAAATGATTGGATATTGTAACGCATCGTACAAACGATGTGTCTCGTTTACACGATGCATGATATTGCTTCTTCGCTGAACGACTATGTCTCGCGATTTAGTTGGATCGCCAACAATAATTGCAGCAACATCATTAACGGTGGGTGCATTGAATCTTCGCACATGATCACCTGTTTGGGTACAATCCGCTCTTATGACAAATTTGTGCGTATCCGATGGCATTCGTTCCAATGCTGTTTTGAACATATTAACCACAGCATTATTAGCGTGAAAAAATGCTTGAAACTGTTCAATAAATCGTCTCTTTAACTGTTGTGTTCCCTGTATATTGCACCGCACATTCAGCTGATCCACCATCGACGAAATGAAATTTATTTGCAGAAATTGATGCGGTTCATCTGGTGTTGGCACCATTGAACCATGCAAATGATATATTTGTCCTTGTACCTGTAATTGCAAACAATCATTTGTTGAAGAATACGGTGTAACTTCTGATCGTGTGATGGTGTAGTGTGTGGTGTATATGTAGTTGTTATGTGTTGCAATTCATTGTGTTGGTGTGAGTGATTGGTTATGTGTGTTGTATCTTTTACCTTGCAAGTCGGCATGAAGCCGCCTTCTCGAATGATATTAGCTCCAAAGGAAGTCATGCGAAAGCAGTTATTGTATTCAAGGATGTGTTGAAGAAAATGGCTGGAATCGGGATCACTTCCATCGAACAATGGTTTCAGTGGCTGTGGTGGTGTAAGTAATGGATCCAGTTTGACTTTTCCACTTGCGCAGCACAATCCAGCCGTTTCTCTTTTGAACTTTAACGCATTGCAATATCGGCATATAGTCGTCATTGGTCCAATATCTAAATTTTCATCATCACTGTAGTTCGCAGTGGGATCATATTGGAATGCCAAGCGATTGTATGATGCCAATGATCTCCGTGTGCTCACGCGTTGTCTCAATCGGGCATTTTCTCTTATTATATTTTGTCTTTCTTCGCTTAAGTTCTGTGAATACACTTGTTGCTGGCTTGCATGTCTTGTGCGGCGGCCGATGTTCGCACGTCGTCCTCTAGGCATTTTGGACTATGGACAGAATGGTGAATTTAACCTCAAATGCATGATCCACATAATTTACACAGTTCAACTTACCACTTTAAAGACAAATGCCTGCTCTTGAAATTGAATAAAAATTTGCACAATACACGTGATTGATTTGATGGTTTCCAATTGTAATGTTAGGAAACGAATAACTTTTTTTTTTTTACTTTTTTTCACAATTTCACAGTGAACACAATACCGGTTTGTCACATGAAATTAACTGAGCAGAGAAAAATGAGTAGCTGTCAAACAATGTATCACGCACCGGCGCCATCTACTTAAAATATTGGTTTGTAGTACATGCTATGTATCAGAGATGGCGCTGTATGTGAAAAAAGATTTTCCCGCTTTTCTGTTGAAAATTTTCCTGAATTTTCTTTGCTATTAAACCTCACGGAGCCCGAGACCTTTTCAACGAATGCAAAACCTTGGAAATCGGTTCGTGCGTTCTGGAGTTATAGCGTCAGGAAGGAAAACCCGACTTATTTTTATTTACTTTTTTTTCACAATATCAATATTTTTGTAACGACAAAAAGTATTTGGGCGCACCAATAATGGTGCGCTCAATTACTTTTTGTCGTTATGAATTCAGTGACTACTATATTCACGTCGATGAATACTTTCAACTTTTACTCTGATGCAAATGTTGATGGTACTGTATAATAAACATCACGCGGTGTTTATTTTTTAGATTGAAGGTTAGCTACCTGTTATTCAGACGGTGAAAATAGTAGAAAAATAAAATAACAAGGTAAATTTGATCATCATTTATTATTTTAAGGTCAGACTTATACAGGGTTAAATAAAATTACTAAGCGAAACTCTGCAAAAATGATAGATATCGATATCTCAACACAATAAAAAAGGTTCGATGTTTTTTTGGGGGGTCAACGACCGCTGCTATTGTACTGGCTGGTAGTGTTTTGAAAATCTGTTTTGTATAACCTTTTACAGTGTTTAGATAATTATCGATACCCATCACGTCTAGAGTAAGATCCCAGAGCAATCAGACATAACTTATTTTCACACGGATGAAACCTGAAGTTTTCAGTAGCGTCTCGTGTGCCTTGAATACCTACGCGCTTTGTGGAACTTGCCGAGTGACACCTGGGCAGGTACCAGGTGAGAAAGGTAACTAAAAATAAGAATTATTTAACTTAAATTCACATGGCTGATTTTTATATATATGTCATGTAGAATATTATTTTAAAGTAATATCATAAGTGTCGGACACTTTTGATGGACAAGAGCTTTTTTCAGACGCTTTTAAGCTTCCCAAAAAATAAATGAACTTTACTTATTTTTACATGTCTGATTTTTGACGTGACAACGTCTTATAAATTGGTTTGCCGGGTGACACTTCAAGAAACTGCGTTACGCTCCGCTCACGTTATGCGCTCACAATGAGAGCGAGTGAGAAGCACGCGTCCCTTCCACTCGGGCATGGTTAGCCCGCCTAAGAGCGAGAGAGACAGACATAAAAAGTGAAAGACACGCGTCCCTTCCACTCGAGCACAGTTAGCCCGCCTAAGAGCGAGAGAGACAGAGTGAGAGAGAGAGAGTGAGAGTATACGAATGAATGAATATTCACATTAAAATTATTTTACCACTCAAAGTCGTTGTCACGTAAAACTTTCGCCCGTATACCGACTTTACAGGCAACCAATTTTTTTAATATGTTATCGAAGTATTTATTTAAAAGTTCAGAATCAGTCAGACAAATTAGAGTGACCAAACATCCCCTAAGACAAAAATTATTCAGCCAGAAGTATGAGGGCGAGAGCACTATGCATGCGCTTCAGAGTGAGTGAGACGTCCATAATAACTCGGTTCCCCTTCTTAAACTCACCATCTGTTTCAATCTACTGTGTATGTGCTGTTTGTGTGTAATATAACTTATAGTATACAGTATAGTTCGAGCCTGCGAGAGCGCATGTTTTTGTTGTTTACATCAAGTTATTTGTGTGTGTTTTATTAAGTTGTTTGTAATAGTGATAATCATGGAAGAAGAGAAATTGAAATGTAAAAATCTCATGATAAACTTATATTATTCTCCGAAGAAGTGCAAAAACATTTTAAAACAGCGAATAATCCATAACTCAACTGATTCTAAGTCAACACTTGACTTCACATTTGGTTTTTTTGTTATTTTGGCTTATTTGCTTTTTGCTTTTTGGCTTTTTGGCTTTTTTGCTTTTTTTGGCTTTTTGGCTTTTTTGCTTTTTTTCTTTTTGGCTTTTTGCTTTTTGCTTTGTGCTTTTTGCTTTTTGCTTTTTGCTTTTTGCTTTTTGCTTTTTGCTTTTTGCTTTTTGCTTTTTGCTTTTTGCTTTTTGCTTTTTGCTTTTTGCTTTTTGCTTTTTGCTTTTTGCTTTTTGCTTTTTGCTTTTTGCTTTTTGCTTTGAAGAACGACGCAAGAACCACCAAAAAAAACCATCCCAAAAAAAAACAATAGAACCATGAAGACTAGTTCCAAACAAAAGCAAAAAAAACCACAAATAAAAAAGCGAAAAGCGAAAAGCAAAAATCAAAAAGCAAAAAGCAAAAGCAGTGTTCAGAAGAATAACTACTCTGTGGTCTATGGTATGGTAAGCTCTGGTCCATCAAAAGTGTCTGACACTTATGATATTACTTTAAAATAATATTCTACATGACATAATATAAAAATCAGCCATGTGAATTTAAGTTAAATAATTCTTATTTTTAGTTACCTTTCTCACCTGGTACCTGCCCAGGTGTCACTCGGCAGGTTCCACAAAGCGCGTAGGTATTCAAGGCACACGAGACGCTACTGAAAACTTCAGGTTTCATCCGTGTGAAAATAAGTTATGTCTGATTGCTCTGGGATCTTGGACTGTACAAATAAAATCTTTATGTTTTAACAAGTACTGAAATTATTATTAATATATCTATTTCTAGTTAACATATTATCTCTAAAATCTAAATAACGAGTACATGTAGGCATATTTTTATCAGAGTTCGACACCTTCATTTCTCCTATCTATATCTGCTGTTACCTCAATTTCTTCATTTAATTTAGGTTCAAAATTTTCTTTACTTTTTTTTTGTGTGTGTGCTTCTTCAATGTATGGAGGATTTCTTATAGTCATACCTCGAGAATAGCGGGGGCCCACCTATTCTGGCAACAAGCAATCTACATAAAACGATGTAAGCTTGTCTTTCATCTTCTCCTTCTAGAATTTATCTCTTTCGATGCATTCCGTTTTTAGCGGGGATTTTTTGTTCAACCAAACTGCAAATAAGCACTTTGATCTTTTAGATACGTGTAGTTGCCCCTGCACTTGATAGTAGTATTTGTGGTTTTGTTGATTTCTAGCCCTTTTTTTGTGCTTTTCTAAAACGTCACTATCTTTTTTTTATGGCTTCGTCTAAACCCAATTTTTAATTCGAAAAGGAAGTAGCTGACATCAATAATCCTTCTGTTTATAATTTTTTCGTAAGTTTCTGCTTCCTCTTCATACGAAATTTGAAACTAAAAAAAATGCTTTTATTAAGTAGGTACTCAAAAACAACATTACAATAATCAACAATCTGATTTTTTTTCATCTGAAGCTGAAGCTGCTATTAATTTTCAAATACAAATGGTCAAAATCAAAATCAACTTGTATTCAAGCTCAAAACATACGTGAAAGTTATCAGAGACTTACCTCTTCAATGTTTTTATAGGTTTCTTCAGTATTTTGACTATATTTCTGAGAACTTAGTGGTTTTTGGAACCACGTATTAGAAAATTTATTATAATATCTAATTAAAATAGCTAATTAAACTAATAAATAACTTAATAAATAAAATATGTACAAGAGGCATAAGAAATCCGGTAGTGGTAAAGCTCATTGGGCATCAAAAAATTCGTCCACCTCGCTGTCAATGGGAAAAGTGCCCAGAACGCTGGCAGCATTGTCACGTTGAATGGCAATGCTGATTCGTTGGCCGAAAAAAAGGCCAGCCCTCTGGTCACGTGAAGAGTCGACTAAAAGTTTGCTGATGTCATGGAAAACTCGATGAGCACTCGGACCCCATGGCCCTAGTGTTTCAACCCCAAACGGCTCAAACATATAACTCCCAATAAGGTTGTTATATTTGCGCCGTTTGAGGTTTTCTGCACCTGTAGCAGCCGCCCCAGCACAGCCCGCCGTGCTAAGAAGATGAGATGGCGCAAGGGTGTCGACACATGTTGCATCCCACACCAAAGGCCTACCCATCTTCCAAGGCATTATTGTCATCCCGTCGGGCCTCTTTCCATCGTCACGTGCCAGGCCATGAGGTTCTAAAACGGCTGACACACCGGCGGTGACAAGAGCCCGACGGATGATGTCGTTAATGCTGGCGTGCCGTGCCATACGACCCGCGCTCCTACTGCAGGATAGGCCATGGTGTCCGAGATGGTCGACTGCTTCACCACATTGGCAGCGATGTGGAGCTCCGCAAGGAGCACCCAGACGCAGACATGTAGCGATCCGGAAGGTGGTGTCACTCAGCATAGTACCTATGTTGGGTGACGGCAGTGCCTGTAGCCAGAGGCCCGACTCCCATTCACCCACAGCCAGCAGGCGGGCACGCTCAGCAGTATTGGTTGACGTATTTAAGAGATTATTCCGTACCAAACTACAGAGCGGCTCGTCCCACTGCCTCTGGGAGAACGGGTTCTCGGGCAACGCCGTGTCCGGGCAAGCCATTTTCCAAGTGTTCATTGCGTCGGTCAAGCACGGCACTTCACAGTTAACCAGTGATGAAGTCAAAATTCTTTTGGTTAACTTTTCAGTGCTGTGGACCGAGGACAGGAACGCCGGTAGGCTTATACTAGAAATTTTGCGGATGCCGAGCCCACCAAAACGAATAGGTAGTGTGGTTTGCAGCCACGCTCGGTCATCCAAGGCCACATTTAAAATGGTTGTAAGAGTGCATCGAATGATTTCATCAATTTTGTCCAGGAGATGTGAATGCTTCCATAAAGGGGAAGAGCGGAGAAAATATATAAAATTTGGTCCAAAACAGCAATATCTAATTAGGGTGAATGCCGAATGTAAATTTATTTTTGTGAGTCTGTCCGAAATATCTATAAAATTAAAATGATTAATTTTTCCGTCAATGAATGGAGAAAAACTTTCTTCCAAAATAGGGGAACCTAGGAGGTGCAGTGAACTTTTTTCTAAAATTTTGATTTCTGGTGCAATTGTATTGAATTTATGAAGGGTCGATTGTCTTTCGGTATTGTCACAAAGAAAAATTTCACACTTCGAGTGGTTAAGGTCAAGTCCGATGGATTGAAAATGAGTCTTCAGGAATTGAAAGTCTTATAATACGGTATCGACGTCACCTCCTAATGTTCCATCATCCAAATACCATACGTTAAATTTTGAATTTAGTTGTTGAATGACTGGATGAATAGCCAAACTGAAAATGACTGGCCCGAGAGGGTCACCTTGCTGGCATCCAACTGCATATTCTAAAAGCTGTTCTTTATATAATAATTTAGAAGGGTGCCTGTAACATTGCCAAATAAAACCGAAAATTTCGGGTAGTTCTTTTTTTGCCTCGGCCAACAAAGTGTCCCTGTTGACAGAGTTGAAAGCGTTCTTAATGTCAACCTTGAGAATGACCTCACCCTTTTCAGAATTTAAAAAGGAAGATAGTGCATGTACGGCAGCCTCACAGCCCCCTCTGGAGCCAAAGCCAAGCTGTAGGGGCTGGAATTTGTTTGTAAGTCTGTCACTGTACAGTTTACAACAAATTTTGGCTGCCATACGCCTGTAGGTGCACCCGACGGCAATGGGACGAATGCCGCCGTCCTTCTTGCGCAGGGCACATAGGTTGGCCCCGTACAAGACATCGACGACGGCATCGTTCACGCCGCCGGAGAGCATTAGGTTGACTAGTGCCGCAAGCTCCTTCAAAAGCGACTCACCAGCATCCCCGGCGCCTGAACTCAATAGGTCCTTTAAGTGTTGCGGAGTCAGGCCGTCGAGGCCGCCGGCAGAACCACTTCGAAAGGAGCCCACGGCAGCAAGCAATTGGGGGGCTGAAATGTTAAAAACACATGAATCCGGAACGGGGGTCTCAGGGGGGTCGGGGAAAGTGAGATCATTCGCAGGCGCTGGATGTTTACTCTCCAAGGCTGAGATTGTTTCTGGAGAGTAAGGCGCCACCACATCACTGCTGAATAATAGCCTGGCCGCTCCCCTAATGTCACCTTCACTTATTTTCGATTCCACATGCGAACATAGGCTTTTCTGTGAACGGTTATTAAATGGTGGTAATTTTGGATCTAAAATTATGGTCGAAATATTACAATTTTCTTTAATTTGATTTGTTAAAGTTTTTTTAGTTGCCAAATCTTTTTGAACGTGCAGAATTCTGTAGGAGAAGGTGAGCAATTGCTCCCAGGCACTTACTGAGTTCTCTTGGGTCGCAAGACGGACGCATTGTGCCAAACTCAGAGCAACGGATCGTCTTGCACCCCGAGGAACTCTTTTTAAAACTGGTGTTGAATTTTTAAATTTTGAGAGCGTTTTCCACAAGGTCTGTTCGTGAGGTGTAGATGTAGCTGGGGGGCACAAAGGAACACTATGTGGTTTGTGAACCTTGCCATAGTGTATCCTCAGCCCCCGTTCGCCTTTAAAAAAGCGTGCCTGCGAGCAATTGGGACATCTCACCTGTTGGACCTCAAGCGATGTGGCAGGTTGACTGCTACAGGTTCCGGCATCGCTACAGCCGGCATTAAACATAAAATAAGTTGATTAAACTTACCCAAATATTAAAGAACTATAATAAAAACACTGCACTTACACATATTCCAAAAAAATAAACAAAAGTAATAAATGTCCAAATATATAGTCAATAAACGAGTGACAGCCGCAGGGGGCGCAGTCTTCCTTCTTTGCGTTACCTTGGCAATGCGTGGACTCTCCGCTTGATGCACAGCACAAATTGTTGCAGTTGGGTTTGCCTCAGCAATCAAGAAACTGATAGAAATACCTCTTTATCAGCTGATTAGAGGCAGCTCGCTTCATATTGTCTTCTGTACGGTTGGTAACAGTACCTGTACATAAACTCGTCGTAGCTTCTTGCTGCGTATCCCGCCCTTCCTGGGTTTCGGGCAGGATTTTTGGACGTTTGGATGTTTCGTACCTGCTTGTATTTTCTAAATGTCTTTGTGTTCCCCAATTCGCCAGATTAAATTGATAAAATTCAGGTTTAATGCACTAATATCACTAAATAGCATAATTTTTCGTTGATTTAATGATTTAAATATATTTATTAAAAATCTGAGGAAAAATAACACGACTGTCAGGTGTCACTTTTTTCTTCTTCTTCAGTATTTTGAGTTTTCGTCAAGTTTGCTGTAAAATCCTCTCATATACTGCAAAAGAAAAATATGCTGCCTAAAGTAGATAGTTTTTTAAGGTATAGGTGACTGTAGGGATTAGACATAATCGCAAATCAATACCTGATCCTCAGACAAAATAAAAAATCAAAGCATATCGCTGCAAAGAATACAGTGAAGCATGCAAAATTATACCTCGCTCTATGCATGTACACGCTCACACGCCCACATTTACAATCAATTTTAACTATAATTAATTACTGCGTGGTAGTGCACACACGTTATCGAAACCAACCCCACATCACTAATGACAGCGCTATGTCTTAATTTTTTATTTAGTTTGAGAAGTTAATGTATAATAATTATGTGTGCATTATTAGGTCATATCAGCATTTGTAACAGTAATTATTGGACTTTTGGAACTGCTGTAACTTTTTTATTTGATTCATTAGAGTACTGCTGCCATAGAATAAAATGTTGAGATTTTTTGGATTTTCATTTATGATAGGTAAGTAAGTGCTACAACGATGGGTCCATTTTGTTCGTTCTTCTTTAATAGTATCACCGTAGTAGTCCTTGACTGAGAAAAGGATTATAATAATATGTAATACTTACTCATTATTGCTTATTTCCATCGGTTGTATATTAGAAATTTCCATTAGTGGTGGTTGTGCATCAGTTTGGTTGTCTGTTGACCTAAAAAGATTATTTATTTTTAAATATATTAAATGGCAAATATTTACACACAAACATCGATACATGACAAGCACTGAACCACTTAAGTACTGAATCAATGTGATTGTTCATGGCTTTGGTTTCATAACTCTATGATATTACATAAACTTATGATAACGAATATTTGTGCGAATTTCATTTTTATTGGTTGATAAAATTTGTGATAATGATGAGATGTACCACTTCGCTAACTACTCACATCTTAGACCAGTACTTAGTAGGTTTATAGTTTATACACTGGCCTGTTGGTCTAGTGGTTAGTGACCCTGACTGCTATGCTGGAGGTCGTGGGTTCGATTCCCACCCAGGACAAATGTTTGTGTAATGAGCACGATCATTTGTTCTGTGTCTGGGTGTAATTTATCTATAATATGTATGTATTTAGAAATATATAAGTATGTTTATCAGTTGTCTAGTACCCATAACACAAGCTCTGCTTAGCTTGGGACTAGATGGCGTTGTGTGATAGTCGTGGAATATTATTATTATTATAGTAAATAGGTAGGTATGTACATGAACGCTATCAACGTAATTTTCTGGAGAATCTTTAGATGTTGGTGTTTCGTCATAACTATATTGTCCTGTCCTTTTAGCCCGGCTGCAAAAAAAAAAATGTATTGATAAATAAATTTCATTGTTTATAATTATGTATATAATAACTCAAAAAAATATATAGGTAGGTATTATGTAATTATACCAAATAGGTAAAAATAATTTTACTGACATCTAGCCCACCTTCGCACGTGCAATAAATTTCCCACGATTATTTCTTTTTGCGCACTGGATTTTCAACGCTCTGCTTAGCCCGGAGAGTCGAGATTCCAATATTGCGTTTATTCGCGCACAAATGTTCAGAATCCATCAGACGTGGGATGATCTGATGAATTCATCTTGGCTCAACACCGAGAGTTGAAAATCCATGGCGCGATAAAATCCCGCCGCGATATTTTGTCCGTGCTAACTTGGGCCTAGAATATACATAAATAAGTAGGTACCAGAGTACTTACTGAGCTTCGTTCATCATTGCGACTTTTGCACGTCCTTGTCGCACAACTTTCTTGTACTTAGGCATTTTCACTATTTACACAACAATAGCGTCTTTTCGCAAAACTCAATAATCTTTCAAAAACAAAGCGTCCTTTCGCAGAAAAAAATAAATAACTGAGACAAAAAAAAACCAAACACCAAAACAAATGTCAATAACAAAAACACACTGTACGAGCTACGCTGTACATTGACCTGTGTGGTAGTTTGTACGTCATGCTCAATAATGCACAAATCTGTTATTGTTTAGCTGTGCATTTCTCCAACATAGTATTTAAGTGTAACAATGTTGTAATTATATTAAGTAGCATATCATTTACATAAGTGCCTATAGTAATAGTTCACGTTCTCTTGTTCTGTCGAACACTTCTGAGACTTCACCCGTGAACCTCCCGCCAAATTCAGTTGCAGTTTACATTGCCAAATATTTGCCAACCTTAATAAATTGTGTGAAAACTATCCCAATCTGGGTAAGACGTGTTGAATCAACATACAAATAGTTTTGTGCACTCTGTGTTCCTAATTTTATATTAATTCTTTCCAGAACATGTTTTTCCTATTTCTTTTCTTTGCATTGTAAAATCAAGGTTTCTAACCTACAACAAAACTATTGTATTGTTGTAATCACGCCTTCCGCGTGGTTAACTTTATAAATCCTTTGCTATGCGCATCTTGACTTGTGCGTACCATGCTGCTACGCTCAAATGTGCATGTCATCTACTGAAATTGTGAAGTGAGCGAGCAAGTGCGTGAGCTGACGCGGCGCGGTGACAAACAACACGGGTTTCACCCTTGAGACCTTGCGGCACACTGAATTTCAATACCCAGCGCAAGAGATACAGTAACGAATACGCTCAGATTTCAGAATAAAATCTCTATAAAATTTAATTTTGGTCTTTTGAAAAAAATATTTCTACCATTATGTTCATAATTAAATTGCCTATCCATTAGTGTAAGTACAAAAATCAAATAATGGTTAGTTTTCGGGGAGATGCATGGTTTCAATAATTATTTGTCATTTCAGTCGTTTCATTGTGAGGCGATTAAATAAACATTATACATAGTAAAAAAAAAATCAACCATTATGGAGCCAAGATAATGTAGAAATTTAATGTATTTTTTATTATTTGATATTTCTTTTGGATACAGAGTATATAGCTTCAAAAAAAAGCACCAAAAACGGCTGGCGCTGCGTTTTGTTCGGAGACGCGCCTTAAACAATTTTCACATGTCGCATTGGTTTGTACGTAATCCGCAGATGCCTTAGGCGTAGGCCAGACAGAACAGGCGCGGTGCGTATCTAGCACAACTGCGAGCGTACTTGTGGTGGGCAGGCGCGCTATGGCTGCCCAGTACGGTGCACCGCGCCGGCCTGTGTGTGGGTGCCGTTTAAGTGTTTAACTTTGATCTGACACAACTTTTATTGAATTGTAGCTGCCTGAAATCTAAAAATAGCTAAATCTAGCTATAAAGTAGCCAAGTTGGAATCAGCACGGGCCCCGGGCGGCGGTGCGTACGTGGCGCGGCCGCGTTGCAACCGTTGCGTGCCGTCTCGTCGTCTCTTCAATTTTCTTTAAAACCAAATTTTTGAGATTGACGGGCGCAAAACCGATAAAAGTGGTGCGGCGATGGCGTCAAAGAAGTGTACTGCGCCCGCGCCCTTTCTGTCTGGCCTGCGCCTTTTAAACGTACACCAACTTTGCCGTAACGAAGTCGGCTTTTTTTTTTGTGGGGTGGGAAATTATCCAATGATATCTCCCGCTCTGGGTGGAGCGTGAGGGCGTGTCAGACTCTTACTGACTATAACTCGCCCTGCCCTGAGTGCCCAGGGGCGACGTAACTCTGTTTCAAATTTATCCTCAACCCCTGGGCAGAACGAAGTCGGCTAAAATAATATATTTTGCTTTTTATATGTCACTGCCCTATAACTAGACTGACATCATGCGTATTATTATTCATTTTATAATATTCTGATAATGGTTGAGCAACACCAATATTCTTAATTAATTTTTCGTGACATTTTTAATTACATCAACTTCTAGCTATCGTGTTTTTGTACGGCAAAACCAACTTTGATGAATTCAATCGCTTACTTGTGTTTGTACATTTTACATGACATGAAGCCTATAAGACGTAGTAAACCTGTAAACAAAAGAAAATGTTTTCGTGTTACATTTCCATTAAACGACATGGTTGATAAAGATGTTCAGTGGATGCTTCTTCCTTTGAACTTAATGCAAAATATTTTATTCTGTCCCAAGTATCGTATTCAAGATAACTTCATATATTCCAACAGCCTTACATCCAATTTAGTGTCATTATGTGGCATGATCATGTTTATTTCAATATATTTCTACCACGTGTACATGCTTCATTATACATGCTCATACTTTGACTTATTCTGGCACTGCACTGGATTCATCATTAACTATGTCGTCTGTGTATCGCAAACGAAAAGAAGTATTTTATTTGTTTTGAAAATTCAAGACGTTCACAGATTTCTTAACAATAATACCGAATTCAAGCACTTCATCATTTGGAATTGGATCAGTGTTATCTTAATATTTGGGTTTAACATCGCCGCTGTCACTAATCATTTTGAAGGCGAAATTTCTTTTAACGATTTACTATGTGGTTTATCAATCATATGTTTTGACATAAACGTTGTTTATGCTACCAGACTTCTGAAACTTTTAGGAAAAAAAGTCATTTTATGGAACAAGACAGCACAACGTTTGCAACAAATGGATCCTAGCGAAATTGAATCTTATTGCAGCAACATGTTTCAAGCTTATGTAAATATTTTGGAGTGTTATGACAGCTTCCGAACTTCGTTTGAGCATATGGTACGGAGACTTTTTTCCATGATAATTCAGTGATTCGTAAAAATTATAGCATTTTTAATTATCGTCTTGGAAGGCCATCGAATCAAATCGTTGTCAATGTATCTTTTGGACTAGGGATGACATTCTAAAGTTACTTACGTTAGTAGAGATGGTCTGGACTTGTGCAGTGTTATAAATGAAACGCAAGCAAACCACTGGATTAGTTATATTTTCTGCTAACACAGACTTTTTCCTCTTCAAAGGGCTTTTCAGGAATCCCTCGCTAAACAAAATTGTATAATAGCTTTTTAAACTGATTCCGTATTTGAATTCCTCTTCCCCCGGACCACCGTAAGGTGTTGACGTGCCTCTGTACTGTTCGCAATTTTTAATTCCATAATTTAAATAAATTTAAGTTGATTTAATCGAAAGTTAAAAATAGGAGTGCCTAAACACCAAGGAGTTATACACAATACTAGTAGTAACGACGGGACGCTCCTTGCGAGACAGCGGCGATTACTCCTACGACCGTGCTCTCCTGGTACCTGAGCTGGCTCCCTGCTGCGAAGACTCTACCCCCAAGGACACGTAAGAAGCCAATAATTACTCATTACTGCGCGTGCGCACCTCCTTCAAGAGTGGTGTCGTAGAGACCACACCCCCGTCATTAAGCGATTGGAGAACTGGAGCTAATAGACTCATTAGCTGTCGAGCTTAATAACTAATGAGGGTTCCGCCTGTCCATATTGGAGCCAATTAACATGTACATAAGCGCTTCAAGGTTGCGCGTCAGCTAAACCGATATAATAAAATAAAAAGCTATACTGATACTTTAGATAACTTCTTAAACATTTTTGTTGTCCTAGTATCATTGTATGTCAAATGGATAAATCTATGTCAGATTCTGACCTAAACAAACTGAGTCAAGAATGTACACCTCCAAACTTTGGCAAGCCTCGCTGTTTCAAAAGGCTGCAAGAGGAAGATGAGGATAACGATAAAGTATGCCGTCGGGCGTTCGCGGGTTAAGAGTTTTATATCTTCCCTTATGACTCAACAACGGCAGAAAATATAAAAGGAAATGGGTAAAATTGGCTTGACTTTGTCCACTTTACAAAGAACGAACATAAACATTGAGAGCTCGGTTGCCTTTCTGACAGCTCAAAACAAGGACATGCTAAGTAAAAATAACCAATTGAAAAAACAGGCTGTTAAAGACAGAGATTATGTAGCGGTTTTAGAAAATAAAATTGAAGATATGCAAATGTCGACTCATAAATCAAATTTTCAGTTGAAAAACGTGCCGAAAACGAGTGGAGAAACGAAGGAAGATCTTATTGGGATGGTACTCTCACTGTCTAAAACTGTTGACTGCAAACTTCAGAAAAGTGATATTAAAGATGTGTACAGAGTGAGTAGCAAGAAGGAAGAACAAAATAGCCCTGTCATCGTGGAAACCTCCTCTACACTCTTGAAGACTAAACTGCTCCAGATGTGTAAGTCATTTAATACTAAACACCAAAATAAGCTTTCTGCAAAATACGTAGGATGCCGCACCAATACGGAATCCTCCCATCTTTGTGTCGGAGCAGCTGACTGTGAAAGGCTCTCGTCTGCACTTTCTTGCGCGTGACCTGGTCGAAAGTAAGAGATTTAAATTTTGCTGGACGGCTTATGGCAAAGTGTACCTAAAGAAAGATGAGACATCACATAGAATAACCGTCAAGTCTGAAGCGCAGATCCACCAGCTGACACAAGGAGCCTGACTATGCCATAGACATTTGCCCAAATATGTCTGTCCTATAATTTTGCAATTATTAAGATATTTCTCTATTTTATTTTTATTTTATTTTATGCTACTGGAAATTATGTTTATTTTAACTAGATTAATCATGAATAATTGTAATACTACACATACACTCACTCTCGCATATACCATTCGATTTATTTATACAACTACTGAAATGTACTCTCACACGTACACCTCTCTCTCAACTTAAATTCGTATACTCCTACTTTATCTGATTGTTGCCTACTTGGTAAACTCACCTAGAGTTTACTATACTCCACGGATATCAAACATATGTCGCTGGCAGTATGTATTCAATGGTATGCATTGAATACATACTGCCAGCGACATATGTTTTAAAGTTAACCCTCGGACCCATCAATATCAAACCAAATGGATAGTTCGCTTCAAACACTCTACGAAATAGACAATGCAAATATCGCTCAGGCTTTTCACTGTGACATTGAAGATCTGTCAAAATATATAGATGTACAAAATAAATACTGCAAACTATTCTGCCAAAAAATACGAAGCGTTTATAGTAACATCGATGATCTGCTACTGAGTTTGTCTTGTCTAAAATTTGAACCGGACATTCTGATTCTAACTGAAAGTCAACTTAATCCTAATAAACCAGTACCCACTATTCAGAACTTCTCAACTTTCCAAACCATAAATAGAAACGACGGAGTAGTTGTATATATCAGTAATAGAATTGTAGTAAACATCAGGGAAATTAAATTGACTCATGCCTCAGCTATAGAAATTAAACTTAATGATAACAGTATTATACTGGGTGTATATCGATCCCCTTCAAATGCCAACGCTGATATGTTTATTAACTCGCTAGACACATATTTGGACTCCATAAAATCTTGTAACTGCATCACCTTATCTGGTGACATAAATATATGTCGTATCCGCTAGTCAAATTGGCAACAAAACAAAGCACGCCACCTGGCGGCACCTATAAACACTACAGTTTGCGGGCTTTGACGGAGTCGGCGCGTTTCCGTTAGACTTCGAGGTTGGGGAAGACTCGCCTAGTCGGGCAGTCTTAGCCTGGGAGCCCCACAAAAAAAACAAAAAACAGCCTGGGAGTCACGAAGTGAAGACGCATCGCAACTGTCCTACGTTTTATTGCTACTAGTGTTTTAAAGTACCAAGTTTATAAGTTTCAAATTAATTAAAGTGAATAATTGCTTTGCGGTTGTCATTTATTGCACGATATACCTACACAGACCCACCTGATGCCTGACTGTAGCTCGATACATCCTGGTAATCCGACATATAAATCTTTCCCCTTCTCCATCAGAACATGCCCAAGAGCGCAATAATAGAAAAAGCTACTCTACAATGTTAACAATGCATGGGTTGATGGCAGGACACACTTTTCCTACGAGACTAAATAACTGCCTGGATCATTTTATGTTAAAACTCGATAAAGAAAAGTTATCTGCATACATTGCTGTCCTTAATACATCAGTGACTGATTATACTTTATTGTTCCTTAACCTATCTAAAATCAAGCTAAAAAATAAAACACATAAAACAAAAATAAATATTGATTTCAATATGGCACTCAAATCTTTGGTGGATAAAAATGTTAGCGAACTCTTGTTTTGTAACGATCCTGACCTTGTACTGGAACTTCTTATAAAAAAAATCTCGAAATCACTGCAAGAAAATACTACAAAGTCTACTATACCCAAAACTTAGCGAACTATCAAACCCTGAATAACCCCTGGCATTTTAAAATGTATCAAAAATAGAAACACAATGCAATAAAATTAAGAAATGAACCTTACAATGAAATTTTGAAAATTAGTTACAAAAGATATCGCAACTTTTGTAATCAATTAATCAAAAAACTGAAGCGCAGGTATGAGAGAGCACAACTTGCAAATTCTACTAAAAACAGTAAAACACTTTGTTCAAATATTAAAAACATAACTCACATGAAGCAAACTAATGCAGATAACATTAAACTTTTAGAATCAAAATCGTCGCCCCATGAAGCAGTCAATCATGTAAATGATTATTTTGTTGGTATAGGCAAACAACTTGCAGAAGAAATCATGCCGGATATAAATTCTGACGCTGGTACTGACTTAGGAGGAGACAAGGCTCAATTAACATCCCTTGTACTATTGGATACCGATATAGCCGAAGTGCACTATTTACTTATAAATTAAAAATCGAGTAGTGCTCCTGGATGGGATAACATCCCAACTAGTTTTCTTAAATTAGCTAAACATGAAAATCTTCCAGTTATTGTTCACCTAGCAAACCTGTGTTTTAGTAAAGGTCCAAACTTTTAAAGAAATCTGCTATCACGCCTGTGTACAAGAGTGGGACTAGAGATAGTGTTAGTAACTAAAGAAAGGCCCATATCAGTATTACCTGCTTCATCGAAAATATTAGAAAAACTCTTAAATAATAGATTAACTGACTTTCTTAATAAATATCATATATCATCTGATACACAATATGGTTTAGACAGGGCAAATTAACTGAAGATGTAATAACAGCTTTAACATACTCGTATCTAATTACTGATAACCTTAATCGTCAAAAGAAATGCCTGGCAGTTTTTCTCGATTTAAAAAAGGCTTTTGACACTGTTTCTGTTCGCATTCTTTTACGCAAGCTGGAATGCATAGAAATAAGAGGTAAACCCCTTCAAATATTCAAAAGTTACCAAGGCGGAGGTGACGCCCGGGTGTTTTCATTGCGAGGATCGCCCAGAGGACACGGTGGAGCATACGGTGGAGGTTTGCCCCGCTTGGGTAGAGCACCGCCGTGTCCTCGTGGATGCGATAGGCGGCAGCGACCTCTCGCGCCGTGCCCTGGTTCAGGCCATGGTACGGAGCGAGAGGGAATGGGAAGCCGTCTCCTCCTTCTGCGAAGCAGTAATGCTCGCGAAGAGGGAGGCGGCATACGTTAGGGAGACTCGACAACAGCCAAGTCACCCTAGCGCCCCCAGCCGCAGCCGCCGCATCAGACGCCAGGGGGTTCGGGCGCCGCGAGACGATCTCCGGCCACCGTAGACCCGGGCCTGCGGACGGCGAGTAGTGGGTAACTCGCCGTCCGATCAGCACCAGGCCCGAGAGTCGACGGCGCGTAGTGTTCCACGCGCGTCTCAAAGAGTTGTCAGCAAAGGGAAGGGGCCTGCCACGGCCGATGCCTGCCCGGGGGTGGAGGATTAATTCGAAAGAGTTACCTCGCCCCTGGGCACTCGAGGCAGGGAGGAACAGGGGTGGGTTTTAGTCAGTAAGAGTCTGACACGCCCTTCCGCTCCACCCTAGAGCGGAAGAAGTCATAGGATGATTTCCCACCCCCCCAAAAAAAAAAAAAAAAAAACATCGAACACAAAAGATCAGAATTGGCCAGTATATAAGTAGAGACTCAAATATAACATCCGGAGTACCACAGGGAAGCGTCCTCGGGACCACTTTGTTTCTAATTTATATTAATGACCTGTGTAAGTTGGAGGTATGTGGTGCTCGCGTCTTCTCTTATGCTGATGACACTGCGATGGTTTTTATTGGCGATAGTTGGGATTCTGTGCGGAAGGATTAGCGAGAGTTGCTTCCTGGCTGAGAACTAGTTTACTCACATTGAATAGCCAGAAAACTCTCTATATGTGCTTCTCTGCAAGTGATAGAACCCAGCCAGACACTGATTTTAGTGTAAAGAGTCACCAATGTCAGAACCAAGAGCCTGATTGCGCTTGCCCGATCCTCGAACTCTCTCGTACTTGATCAGCGTCTCTCTTGGCATTGTCATGTAGCATTGGTTAGGGATCGTCTGAGAAAATTAATTTGGATCTTCAAATCACTGAGACATATTGCATCTGCGAATCTAGTTAAGCAAATATACACTGCTGTAGCCCAATCTGTTTTAACCTATTGCATCCCTATTTGGGGTAGTGCCTCAAAGATTAAATTCCTTGATGTGGAAAGATCTCAGCGAGCCCTTCTCCAAATTATCTACTTAAAACCGTATCGTTTTTTTACACTTGAGCTCTACAACCTATGCGACCTCTTAACTGTTAGGAAGTTGTATATTCTAAATAAAACTCTAAAAATTCACAAAACAACGGTTTTTTATCCTCTTACACTCACAAAAAGAAGAAATCAAGGTCGAATAACTGTGGTCAGGGTCCACACTGCATTTGAATGGAGAAAATTTATTGCCCAAGCCACTCTGCTGTACAACGCGTTAAATAAAAAATATGCATTTATCAAAAAATGTATAACGAATGCAAGAAGACCTTGACTGCATTTCTGAAGACTCTTAATTACGAAGAAACTGAGTTACTTCTGCATCCGGTTACATAAGATATATCAATAATAATAAAATTTCCCACCTTAGGTATATTAGGAGATAATGTAAATAACAAATATTTTGACTACTTACTCGTACCTACTTTGATAATAAGTTTTTGAATTCCCCTTCTCTTTAGCACACACACACACACACACTTGCACTCGACATTAACACTACATTAACACTCCACACTCATTTATCTTTGAAAATGGAATCTGACATTAATTAGACTTGTTAATTCGTAAAATTTATTGTATCAATTCAATTAATTTCAATCAAAATCAATTCAAGTATGTATTATTAAATTATAAGTGTATTTTAATGTAATTTTATCTAATTTTAATTTAGAACTTTATTTTAATTTATATTTGTGATTTATTTTTAATTATATTTTAACAGGCTCTGTAAATTTATATAGTTATTGAAGAGTGAGGTCTTCTGTTACAGGTATCTCAATACTTAAAAGAAGGCCTCTACATAATACTTGTAAACCCTGTTGATTGCGTTAATAAATTATTATTAAATTATTAACTCTTCAACAGTTGAACACTCTAACCGACCAGTCGACGTCGGAACGGTATTCTCACCACCCTTATCAACACCGAAGAAGCATAATGTTACTAGTGCTAATACAACATAATTATTGCGTTGCCCCAAAAGTGACAATTATAATTATTTTCCAATTTGCAGACCGTTACGTGAGCTAGCGTCGCAAATTTGTATTGCGTAAAACCAGTTGACGCTAAATTAAAACATATGATATGAAACATTATCAATTGACGAGAATCTTTTGGAAAAATAAAAACATAGACTATAATTGGAGTCGCGCAGTTGGAAGTCTTAACTAGCAAAAAAAAACAGTAACCTAATAAACACATAACCCTTACTTACGCAGTCGGGTAAGTCTTAACTAGCAAAACAAAACAGTCATCTAATAAACACATAACCCTTACATTGCGTCGCGCGGTCGGGTAAGTCTTATCCATATGTTTCCACGTCCGAACAAAACCATTATGATGTCACGAGTTCCGAACAGTCCAGTGAGCCCTACGGGATCGCGGTCGTGTAGCGTGTTTGTGTTTTTGATTAAACTCACATTTCAATATTACTCAAAACAAATGCAATAGAGACGTTGTTAATTAACATAGTATTGTAAATATGACAGTTTGATAAGCATTAGTCGTATTTAATATTCGTTATACCTGGAAAAAATCGCTCAAGACGTCAGCATGGCGCGAACAATGAAGAACGATGTTCGTTGAAATAGTTATTTCTTCCGGAATTCATGCCAAATACACAATCAAGCTATTAACAACAGTTTAATCTTTTAGCGGTCCATGATATATAGCAAGGTGACACCACAAAAACAACACTAACTATTAAAATACTATCGGATTAATAAAATAATCGGAAATCTGTTATTATGCTATACCGTATAGCGTAATATTTACATACAGATTAGAATTTACAGATATATCTTTTTAACATTTCTCTTAATCGCCTGAAACTAAAGCTAAAAAGTAGATATGTCACCTAATACTTAATATAAAAACTTACCTTTTTATCACTTTACTGTTCCAATGAACTCATATTCTGATATAAAAATTAATATGTATTTCTAACGTCTATTCTTAATAGAAGCTTTTTTTTGTGGGGTGGAAAATCATCCAATGACATCTCCCGCTCTGGGTGGAGCGAGAGGGCGTGTCAGACTTTTAATGACTAAAACCCACCCCTGTTCCTTCCCTGCCTGAGTGCCCAGGAGAGCGGTAACCCTGTTACGAATTTATCCGCTACACCTAGGCATGCCAGGCCATGATGGGCCCCGTCAGTGGTAGCTGCTAATCATCTCTTTGAGGCGCACGTAGAACACTACGTGCCGTCGACTCACGGGCCTGGTGCTGATCAGACGGCGAGCTACTCACTACTCGCCGTCCGCAGGCCCGGGTCTACGGTGGCCGGAGATTGTCTCGCGACGTCCTACGCCCAATGCATCTACTGTAGTGGTAGCGTTTGGGGGCGTGAGGGCCACTCCGTTGAGTCTTCCTCACCCATCCCACCTCCGCCTTTGCGAACATTACTGCTTCACAGAAGGAGGAGATTGCTTCCCAGTCCCTCTCGCTCCGTACCATGGCCTTAACCAGGGCCGGGCGCGAGAGGACGCCGCTGCCTATCGCATCCACGAGGACACGGCGGTGCTCCGCCCAAGCGGGGCAGACCTCCACCGTATGCTCCACCGTGTCCTCTGGGCGATCCGCGCATTATCAGAAGCTTATTGTACTTATTTTTACCATTATACCACATGGTCGGCACTATAAGTCTATTGTAAAGAACCAAATAAAAATAACTGGAAGGCCATGTGGAAGGGAGACCTTCGTGCAGCAGCGGGACAAAGTAGGTAAAGATGAAAATTAACCCAATCAAATTCTTTTTCAGATTGTATATCATGCCGCGGAGTTCTTTTTTCGCGTTTTAATGAAATTATATTCGACTCTTTTGATTGTAAAATTAACACTTGGCAGCTTTGCAGTAAACGCAATAATAAGTCACATTGCCTATGTGAGTATTTCTTTAGTCAATGCGAGTAGAATGATGATTTTAAAAATACACGAGTAAGTTTTGCATTTAATCTAGTGTCACAACTTTTGACGAAGATTTAGCAAAAGTTCTTTAAGTATGGAAATTGTCTCTTGAAGTATTTCTTTTTTTTTACGGGTAGTATGGTTTTGCAATTTATTTCTTGACTTAACGGTGATGAAAAGTTTATTGGTTGATATTTATTTGAGTTTGGGTTGTAAAGAGTTTTACATTGCAATGAATGAAGTTCAGACCTCATGTGCGCTCGTTCTGAAATCAAATTGTACAGGTAATTATATTGTCATGCCTACAAAAACTTGTTTAATTTTTTTTTTTTTTTTATGGTATACTAAAACACATGCCTTGCGCTAATTTTTCATAGCTAGAATCAGTTACTCATTTAAATTTTCAGATGCTGAGAGAAAGTTCTGCAAGAATATTCAACGCTTACATCGTGCGTCATTCGACAAGTTAAATGTTTGTAGAATTTTCTATATTGATTCTACTTTTACGTTCCACATGATGGCTCTATTAAGTGACTTTACTCTGTTACTGCTGCAGTTCTCACTTTTGTAATCCTAGCTTATTATTATTGTAGAAAAAGTTATAGTAGCTTTTGAGATTTTTATTTGAAATTAAATAAATATGACTATAGAATATAAAGGAAGGAATACAATTTCCTGTATTTCAATATTATCATTTTCAACACACATTGAACCTCTGACATGTTTTGTTATTCGTTAAACTTGATTCTTTGAGAATATTTTAGATAATAAACACAGTTACACTCAATTTTAAATACATTCTAGTTAAATAAACAATTCACGTAAAAATACATCGCGCCATTTTTTGACACTGACATTTGACAGAAGACATTTCGACGATTTATTGTAATTTTACTCTATGATTACGTGCAGGGTGCCCATTAAAGAAAAGTCGCGGAATTTAATACAGTGCCATTTTCTTTACTTCTCAAAGCTCAATCAACGCGACCACAGCAACAAAATTATTAGTGAACAAACCGCGCTGGCAGCAAACACGGTTGCCAGGGCATGCAAATGGATAATCGGAAATTAAATGAGCTAACCTATTACAGAAGTCTTGATTCTAATTTCATTAACGGAGTTCTGAAAGATAATTTTATATAACAAAGGTAATATTCAAGCTCACACTAATTGACAATGCGTTAGTCATTCACCACGCCTTTCTCCCGATGATTGGCAGCCCTAAACTTTACTTGTTTTAGAGATCCCACGGTAAGGAATATGCTGTTTCATAAATACCGTTTCCACATACAATTTTTTTTCCGTTTATTAGCCAAGAACATTTTTTACAACCATTTGTTAATCATAAATGTGACGTCCACTTATCACAGAGATAAGCACAGATCGTTTAATAAAACAATAGTTTGTTGTCTTTATATAGTACATCGGTTGTACGTCCGCTCAGTAAGAGTGACAGCTGTCTAGTGATACACCTACCCGCGCGGACCTACCTCCGATTCTATATTCTTTAATCATCACACCTCTTCCTTTTTAACAAATATTAATTTTTCTGATTTTTGTAAATACACATAAGTGAAACTGAAAACTTAAACTCATATAAGACGCTATTGGAATTAGACTACTTGATGTAGTTCACACCTAACGTAAATATAATTTTAAATTTAAATTAATTAGTCTACTTTCAACTTTAATCAAATAATTTACACAGAGGTTTCAAACAAAAGAAAGTTATACATTGTTAATTACAATTAAACAAACAAGATTGACAAATAATTATACTATTCGTTGTCTGAATCGCAATCGCTGGTATCGTCACAATCAGGTGTGTTTTCTCCACACACTTGCCATTTACCTTCAACTCTTGTACGTGAATTGTATTGTATTGTTCTTGACGAGGCAAAAAGTAGTCGTCAAGTTTCTTAAGAGTCCAGTTGTTAACATCTACATTGATTCCCACTGCTTCGTATATCACTTTACCAGGGTGTTCAAAGTAGTTCAAAACGTTAAGTAAATTTAGTTAACATTCCGGTGGATAGATGGCGCTGCACCGAATTCCTTTAAATCTGAATCGCGGTGTTAAGATTCTCCGTCGTTTAATGACCCTAGTAACATTTCGGTAAATAAAGACAATTTTTCGTTAGCATATTTCCGAGTTTTATTCAACCCTTTTTAAGTAGCTAGATCAACCCTAAACATTTTGGTCCGTCGAGTCGAATTATATATTCGAACTAGCCAGGAAAGTACTGTTGCGGTGAAGTTTTTGCCTTATTACACCGCAGCAGTTGTTAGGGAACACTGAAGGGGTTGTGGATCGCAACTCAGGTGTTGGAAGGATTTTCCTCGCGGAAGGAGACAACATCAGGTGGCGCCAGAAGCGTGACGTCATCAGCCAGCCCTGAGAAGAGGAAATACCAAAGCAGAGCACCATCGTCAGCAGCGCAACGTGACGTCAGTTGTGGCGTGCAGCGTGACGTGTCCGGAGATCAGGTGGAATATAGTGTGTGTTGTGTGACGAAGAAAAACTGTGAGTACATTTTGTGTTCTATCATCAGTGAAGAAATAGTTCAAATACGTTGCAAATTTGCGCACATTCCATTAACTTAGTCGTTTTCTGCATGAATTTGGGACTTAGAAAAATCAGTGCATAGAAGTTAAGGACTTAGAATTTGTAAGCGAAAAAACGAGGGAACGTGGAATCTGTGCCCGATTTCGCTCAGAGTTAAGGTTTGCCAAACACTTGTAAAATTTAAAGATTCACTGATTAGAAGATAAGTGTTGCGGGCTAAGTTCCTTTTTACATCAAAAATGGAAAAATACGGCAATTTGCAAAGAAATTTAAAGACAATTATTGAAAAGTCAAGATCTAATTTTAAGAAGACACCTAAGGATCGTTTCTCTTATCAGTACATTGATGCAAGATTAGAGAAGTTGGAACGAGATTGGCAAGCATTTTGTAAAAATCATTACGAAATATTAGAATTAGATAGTGCAACGGTAAAATCATTAGAGTATATTGTGAGCGATGTTTATGAGGCAACAGAGGAAATTTACATAGCTTATAAGTCGGAACTAAAGATCGCATTATGTAATTATCCCGCTCCAGTCAATGAAACATCAATTTGTAAGAACATCCAAGATGGTTCGGTTCCTATGTCGTCTGGTTCTTCTGTAAGATTACCTAAAATAACTATTCCTACTTTCTCCGGGAAATATTCTGAATGGACATCTTTTCGCGATTTATTTATTTCTTTGGTGCATAGTAATCAATCTTTAGATTCAGTACAAAAATTACATTATTTGAAGGCTCATCTTGCAGGAGAGGCAGAACAATTGATAAAGTTTGTACCTATAGCGGCAGCTAATTATGATCAGTGTTGGTCACAGTTAGAATCTAGATACAATAACAAGCGATATTTGTCAAATTGTATTTTGAAAAGACTATTTAGTCAACGTAATTCGAATGTCGAGTCAGCTACAACATTAAAAGAGTTGTTGGACACTACAACGGAGTGTTTACATGCACTGAAAAATTTAAAAATCGATGTGAGCTCATGGGACATTATTATTATTCACATTGTTACTTATAAATTAGATCCAGATACGAGGAAGCAATGGGAACTACATGTCACAAGTGATAATTCGAACGAGTTGCCAACTTTTGATCAGTTTTCAAGATTCTTAGAAAGTCGTTTTCGAGCATTAGAATTTATTGAACCTAAATCAAAATCTTCAGTACAGCCAAGTAATTCACAAACCAAAGGTCACGTCAATAAATCAAAAGTGTTTCATGTTTCAAATCAAGCTATTGCATGTGAATATTGTTCAGATGATCACAAACTATGCTTTTGTAAAAAGTTTGCAAAAATTGATTATGATAAAAGGCATGACTTTGTTCTGAAAAATCGCATTTGTTTTAACTGCTTAGGTCGTAATCATTCCGTAAAACAATGCCAAAAATCCACTAGTTGTCGTGTTTGTAATCGTCGTCATCACTCACTTCTTCACCCAAACAACAGCTCAGCAACTACTGTTGCACAAAATAATAGCAATGATCAGGTCACAAAGGACAACCCATCCCCACCAGTGGCGGGATCGTCATCAAGTGAGAGTTCACCAGTTGTCTCATGTTTTTCGTCAGGAAATAGTAGTCAAGTATTGTTAGCCACCGCGCTAATCAATGCTGAGTCGGAACTTGGAGGCAAACAGGTCATCAGAGCCTTGATTGATCAAGGCTCACAGGCTTCTTTTATAACAGAGGCCACAGTACAAACGTTAGGCCTAGAAAAGGTTCGGACAGATAGTATTATTTCAGGTGTTGGTGGAGATAGCACCATCACTTCAAAATCTATAGTCTCTTTGAAGATTCAATCGATAGTTGATCCGTCTTTTGAAATCTTGGTCAAAGCGTATGTACTCAAATCGATAACCACTCTTCTCCCAGTTATGAAAATAAATGTGTTGCAAGAGTTGGATTTGCAGACGATTACATTAGCTGATCCCCAGTACAATAGGCCTAATAAAATTAATATTTTATTAGGTGCTGAAATTTACTGTCAGATCATACAGCAAGGACTTTTGAAAGGACCTACCGGTACTCCAGTAGCTCAATGCACCTCTCTCGGCTGGATACTGTCTGGGTTGGTATCTAATAAAAAAACGGATAATACAGAAACTAACTTTGTAGTTATGAATGCTACCGTTAATGAGGACGAAGTTCTGAAAAGGTTTTGGGAATTGGAGGCAGATCATTCTTCAATTTCACAAAAAATGCTTACTGAAGATCAACAGAAATGTGAAGAATATTTTAATTGTACAACGCGTAGAGCACCTGATGGACGTTACGTAGTTCGATTACCTTTTCGCGAAGCTGATTCCGCATGTAAATATGGTAGATTTCGAGAGATAGCTGAAAATAGATTAAAGTCGTTAGAAAGAAAGTTAAATAAAAACAAAGAAATGAAGAAAAGATATACAGATGTAATAAAAGAGTACTTACAGTTAGGTCACATGATTCCTGTTCCAGAGAATGATGATAAGCAGGCTAAATCTGTTTATCTTCCCCATCATGCGGTCATACGAGAGGACAAGACCACCACAAAGGTGAGAGTCGTCTTTGATGCGTCGTGTAAGGGTGTGAATGGCGTATCCCTGAACGACACGTTACTGATTGGTCCACCATTGCAATCTGAGTTACGGCATCTAATTATACGATGGAGAGTACATCCTATTTGCTTAGCGGCTGATATTATAAAAATGTATCGCCAAGTGCGAGTCCATGATGATGATGCGGTATTTCAGCGAATATTGTGGAGAGATAACCCTGAAGATACGGTGCAGGAATACCAGCTGGTCACTGTAACCTTTGGAACGGCTTCAGCCCCATACTTAGCAGTCAAGGCACTTCAACAGGTAGCACTTGATGAAGGAGATAAATTTCCAGAAGCTGCAAAAAAGGTTCTTGAAGACTTTTATATGGATGACCTTATGAGTGGCTGCGAAACGGTAGAAGAAGGCATTAAATTATTTGAAGAAATTAACTTGATGCTAAGCAAAGCTGGATTTAAAATGCAGAAATGGACCAGTAATGATGAAAGGATAATAAAGGAAATTAATTTAGAAAATAAAGAACAAGACATAGTAAAGGAACAATATTTAGAACAAAATTTGGAAATTAAACTTGACTCTATAATGAAGGTTTTAGGACTCACCTGGAACCGTAGAGACGATATATTCCAATACTCCGTGAAGCTTGCGAAGACCGCAGGACCTGAAACAAAAAGAACAGTTATTTCTAATATATCACGGTTGTTTGATCCATTAGGTTGGTTGGCACCGGCGTTGATTACAGCAAAGGTATTTATTCAAAAACTGTGGTTAGCGGGAATAAGCTGGGATGAAGAAATTCCACACCAATTATTAGAAGAATGGAACACTTACTGTAATGAGTTGACACAACTTACGGGATTCAAAATTCCTAGATGGCTAGGAACAAAGAGGAGTGATATCACAGTAGACTTACACGGCTTTTCCGATGCTTCCAAGGTGGCATATTCAGCTGCTGTCTATATACGTAGAGTTGATGTCACTGGTAACGTTCACGTTTCACTAGTTGCGGCCGAAACACGAGTCGCACCTATAAAACAAATCAGCATTCCGCGTCTGGAGTTGTGTGGCGCAGTATTAGTAACACGTTTGCTTGTTGAGATGGCAGAAGTTTTAAACATTCCCAAAACTAACTTGCGGGCATGGACAGATTCGACGGTCGTACTCGCGTGGTTGAACAAACATCCGAGTCATTGGAAAACCTTCGTAGCTAACAGAATTTCTGAAATTCTTACAACGTTAGACGCATCTCAATGGGCACACATACCTTCGAATCAGAACCCTGCTGATTGCGCGTCCAGAGGAATACGACCTGTAGAACTCATAGATAATATTCTGTGGCTACGAGGTCCAGAGATTTTACAAGAAACAGATATAAATTACTCGAGGCCAAAAGAATTAAAAGTCGAATTAGAACGGTCAATAGTAGCACATTCTTCATCAATTGATACTGCAATATGGGACAGATATTCTTATCTTTCTAAGTTGTTATGTATTGTGGCATATTGTAGACGATTTTTAAATTATAAAACCGATACCAATCGGCCTAAATACTTACGTAAATGGGAGATCGATGAGGCTTTGAATTGCTGTATTCGGCAATGCCAAAGGCAAGAGTTTGAAGTAGAGTTTACAGAATTAAAACATAAAGGTGAAGTTAAGACAAAAAGAAGTAAAATAAGAACACTTAACCCGTATATAGACGAGAAAGGTATAATTAGAGTTGGTGGAAGGCTTCAAAGGGCTCAACTAGAAGAGAAAACAAAACATCCAATTGTATTACCCCATAGATCTCATCTCACACAATTAATCATCAGAGATGCTCATATTAAAACTTTGCATGGGGGACCACAACTAATGCTAACTTACGTACGGTCAGCATACTGGATCATTGGCGTTAAAAATTTAGTGAAACATCATGTCCGTCGATGTGTTCCTTGTGTAAGAAACAGTGTGACTGTGAAGACTCAAATGATGGGTTCTTTACCATCAGTTCGTGGAACTCCATCCAGAGCGTTCTTACACAGCGGAGTGGATTATGCAGGCCCTATCAATGTTAGGACGTCAAAGGGACGAGGACATCGGTCTTATAAAGGCTACATATGTTTATTTATATGTATGGCAACACGAGCTATACATTTAGAGATGGTTAGCGATTTAACTTCCGCAGGTTTTTTGGCAGCCTTTAGACGATTTGTCTCTCGTAGAGGTCATTGCACGGATTTATGGAGCGACAATGGCACCAACTTCGTTGGAGCGTCCAAAGAATTAAGAGAGTTACTGAAAGCGCAAGAGTCCAACCTGCCTGAGGAAATCGCAAAGAGCTTAGCTCTCATCGGCACAACGTGGCATTTTATTCCTGCACACGCTCCAAATTTCGGTGGATTGTGGGAGGAAGGAGTAAAATCCACCAAGTTCCATCTAAAGCGGGTCATAGATAACTCAACGCTCACCTTTGAAGAGATTACTACTCTCCTGACCCAGATTGAGGCGTGTCTAAACTCAAGGCCGCTGTCAGTTGCATCTGGCACAGATCCAGATGAGCGCACACCGTTGACTCCTGGTCATTTTTTAATAGGAGAGCCAATCCTTACCGTGCCTGACACAAATTACCATGCAAGTCCTATTAGTAGCCTGAAAAGATGGCATTTAGTGCAAGGTATGTTGCAAAACTTTTGGCGTAGATGGGCTAATGAGTACTTGACACATTTCCTTCATAGATATAAATGGACTAATAAAACACCTGAACCCCAAGTAGGAGATGTTGTTTTGGTAAAGGAAGATGACTTACCTCCCGCGAAGTGGCTTCTTGGTAAGGTTGTAGAAAAACACCCAGGCAGTGACAACCTTACCCGAGTGGTTACATTAAAATGTAAAAATTCTTATTTAAAAAGACCCACTTCAAAATTGTGCGTTCTGCCTGTCACAGATTAGAAATTGCATTAATGTTTAGTTATTAGAGAACAGTTTTGTTAGACTTATAATCATAAGGTTATGTTACTACGTACAGTGCCAGTTCCTTTAATTGTAAACCTTAACTGCTTGCTTATTATGTATTTAGAGTTCCCACCAAGGCTAATTTTGTATTCTTGTTAATTGTACTGTTATTGCCTACGTCTACCATGGTGGGCGGTTATTTTAAGGACAAAGGTCCTTGGTGGGCGGTATGTTCAAAGTAGTTCAAAACGTTAAGTAAATTTAGTTAACATTCCGGTGGATAGACGGCGCTGCACCGAATTCCTTTAAATCTGAATCGCGGTGTTAAGATTCTCCGTCGTTTAATGACCCTAGTAACATTTCGGTAAATAAAGACAATTTTTCGTTAGCATATTTCCGAGTTTTATTCAACCCCTTTTAAGTAGCTAGATCAACCCTAAACACAGGGATATTATAGTATATCTCCTGAACTATCAAACCTCCTACATATAGTAGTGTGGCTTTTTTTTTTCTCTGGTTTTGATATATTTTAATGCAACTTAAAACAATTCAAACCCCCTCTTCCATTTTTCCCATCGTACGGACGCAGAATCGCCTTCAAAATAAAAAGCGTCCAGGGGTGGTATGTGGGACATTTAAGGGGCGACCCAATTTGCTATTGTTAGTACCAATTGACAACCAAGGAGTGAGGCGCACTTATCGGCACAGTTTAAAAAAAAACAGGTTTTTAAAAGTAATAACATTTAACAGGTATCGCAAAACCAAAAATACAGTTCCAGTTCCTGCCTGTTCCACAACCTACAACAGGCCAACCAAATTAAAACATTGCCGTAACTGGTGTCTGTATGCTCTTCTATAACTACCTTACGGATGTTTACGTTATTAGAAAGAGAGAGATACAAACAAAACTGACCTGGAACAGTTTGAAACAATTCTTTTCTCTTCTAACTTAATTTAACAGAAAGAGATAACATCTGTTCCTACTTCACTGAATGAAACTAGGTACTATATTATAAATCTGTTGCAATCAAAGAGTCTTTGGTTGCAACGTAACAGGCTGTTATTTTGGAACAAGTTTTTTTTTTTATTAGTTCCAGTCGATCGTTCAACTTACTACTTATGATGGAAACACCATTTCCAATTTCGCTAATTATATATATGTATGACATAATTATATATATTATTTTTTTATTTTTTTATTAGTACCAACTTACTGCAGTATGCAGTTTACTGCTTTGGCGTTTTTAGTACCAGTCGATCATTCGACTTCCTACTACTTATGATGGATACACAATTTCCACTTTCGCCCATTATCTAAATACATAATTGTAATTGTATTTTTTTTTGTTAGTACATGCTGTTTACTACTTTTTCATTTGTAGTACCAGTCTATAATAGACTTACTACTCAAATCTATATGGGTGATTACACGGCGCTCAATGCAGTGTTTACGTGCCACATTAATAAAATTATTTACCAACCTTGAGTAAAATGACAAATTACCACTTGCCTAGAATATTAGGTAGGTATAAAAATAATAACCCAGATCATAATCAAACATAGCATACTTTATAAATACTTTATTTACGTTGCAGTAATTATATAAAGTCTGACACAACCACAACGAGCTATTCTCTATTTATGTTTCCCGACATGCGTGACTGGAATTGGATCTCTCAAAATACTACTTTGTAATATCAGTGCAAGTAATTACATGCGTCTCAAATAAGCTAATAGATACGAGTACGTTATTCTTCATAGTATCAACTGAGTAGGTACTTGTTAGATACGCGTATAACTTGTAAACAGAATTTAAATTACAACATTGTGGGTAGTGGTGTTATTTTAGAAAGGCACGCTTTTTTAAGTTTTGTAATCAAAAATTTACCGTAGGTGAATATGTAGTAAAAATTATATTAGCAAAACACTTATTGAGCCATTTTGTGCCCATCGTAAATAATTAACCAAGTACGTATAAGTTGCACGTAAACACCGCTTAGCATATTGCTAAATTATGGGATAACATTTTCCGTTGGTTCACTCCTTCTTCTTGTTTTTTTTTTTCGTTTGTATATTGGTGTACTTACACAAAACCTCGTCGCCACTTGTGACGTCCACTTGTCACAAGGGTAAGCACAGATGGTTTAATAAAACAATCGTTTGGTGTCTTGCAATAGCAAGCTGAGCGCACATCTAGCCGGTAACAGTGTACAAAATTTACAGTTTTCTCTACCAATGTTATAGACACCCTTCAAAATTACTGTACAAGGAAGACCTTTTGGAATCAGCTGTTGGCTGTCAACAAGGCGACCCTCTAGGGCCAGTTATTTTTAGTTTAGCAATAAACCCAATCATTCGGCAGCTAAAATCTAAATTTAATGTTTGGTATTTGGATGACGGAACCTTATGTAGACACAGTCCTAAAAGATTTTACTTTTTTGAAAACCAAATTTAGTGCCATTGGGCTACAACTTAACCTTTCGAAATGCGAAATTTACCTCCCCCAAACCACTGACAGACAGATTACTTTAGATAAATTTAACACAATAGCACCTAATATTAAAATCACTGATAGAAATTCTCTTCACCTCCTAGGCTCCCCAATTTTTGATGAATTCTTTCCAACTTTCATTGAGCAGAAAATACAAAATTTTTATGATGTCTCGGAAAGACTTTTTAAAATTAACATGCATTCGGCTTTTACGCTCATTCGTTACTGTTGTTTTGGACCAAAATTTACATATAGCCTACGCTCCTCCCACCTTTGGAAACACCCTCAACTTTTGGAAAAAGTCGATCAAATCATTAGGAACACACTATCTTCGATCCTCAATGTGGCCTTGGACGACCGAACATGGCAGCAAGCCACACTTCCAATCCGTCTGGGTGGCCTCGGCGTCCGCAAAATTTCAAGTATAAGTTTACCGGCTTTCCTCTCCTCGGTCCACAGTACTGATACATTAACCAGGAACGTTTTATCTTCCTCACTGGTTAATGTTGAGGTACCGTTTTTGACCGATGCGTTGAACGCTTAGAAAATGACTTGTCCCAATACGGATTTGCCCGACAACCTGTCTTCCCAGAGACGGTGGGATGTGCTGCTCTGCAGTGTTATACGAAATAACCTGATAACTACGACATCGAGTACAGCCGAGCGTGCGCGTCTGCTGGCTGTGGGGGAATGGCAGTCGGGCTTGTGGCTTAAGGCACTCCCGTCATCCACCATAGGAACTATGATGGATGACGCTTCGTTTCGGCTCGCAACCTGTTTACGTTTAGGCGCCGACCTTGTGTTGCTCCACATCGGTGCCACTGCGGTGAAGCTGTCGACAGCCTCGGAAACCATGGTTTGTCCTGCTGCAGGAGTGCAGGCCGCATAGCACGGCACGCCAGCATCAATGATATTATCCGTCGAGCTCTGGGCGTACCTGCCGTATTAGAACCAAGTGGCTTGTTACGTGACGATGGGAAGAGACCAGATGGCATGACGTTGGTGCCGTGGAAGGTGGGTAGGCCTTTGGTGTGGGACGCAACTTGTGTCGACACCCTTGCGCCATCTCATGTTCCAAGTACGGCGGGCTGTGCCGGTGCAACCGCTGCAGCTGCCGAGGCCCTCAAGCAGCGCAAATACTGTAACCTTATTGGGAATTACAGTTTTGAGCCGTTTGGGGTCGAAACGCTCGGGTCATGGGGTCCGAGTGCTCGTCTCCTTTTCAAGGATATTTCTCGCCGACTGATCGACACTTTACGTGACCATAGGGCTGGCTCATTCTTTGCTCAAAGAATAAGCATTGCCATCCAGCGTGGCAATGCCGCCAGTCTTCTGGGCACGTTTCGTTTGGTTTGACGATGTAGAGGAGTACTTCGACGCCTGAACGTATTTTGTTTTTGTATATATGTACGTAGTTAGGGTAAGGTTTTATTTTGGTTTTAGTGTAGATATAGTTAGTTAAGTATTTTATAAATATGTAAATCTAGTTTCCAAATAAATGTTTTGAAGATATAAAAATGTAAACTGGTGTAATTGACATGATTTTAAGGCAAGCAACTGTCAACACTGATGTAAGTTACTTGCACCACTAAACGTAGTTGCGATCTTCGGGGCAGGCGGGCGCAAGTGACCCCCATCCCAGTATGCGCCCGGCGACGTTACAGCACGCACATCTTACACTGGTGTAAGTGCAACGAGCTTCAGTTCACGTACTCAATTATAACGAATTACGTACGTTTACCAGGGTTTTATCTGCATTTATTGACATTGTTAACAACAGCTAAATAATCATGGAGCGTTCACGACGTCAATTAATGATCGATTTAATAGAAAAAAAAGCGCAGAAAAACCAACACACCAAAAAACAACAAAAGTAAGAATTAATTTAACATTTTATACTGTAATGATAAATTATATTTTAGTCTTATTGATTCTAATAAATTTTATAAATAAAATTACATACGGTTTGTCTATAATTTCACTTGCATCAGTACACAACGTTTTTATTAACCATATTATGTGGAGTTGCCCAGGCGTGTAAATAGCCGTGGTTCTCTGCAGGATGAAGGACAGTGTTACTGCCAGTCACTTGGATTTAATGCTGGCCCAAAATTGCCTATATTTGTCCGTATAACTTCAAGTTAGGAGTGGTTGGCAGTAGACGGCGCATGTGGCCCTACTCACAATTTGCGAAAAACAAGTGGTACCTGACTTTCCGGGCTGTTCTCGATGGTTGCACGTCGACTTGACGACGACGAGTGGCCACTCGTTCTCTTCACACCAACCCTCCTGGATGTTCACTGGTTAACGGACGCGGTAAATAAGGGTTATTTATTATTCCCGGAGGATCCCCAAAGTTTACGGGATTTAATCGGGATTTTAGCGTATTTGCGGGGACGATATTAATTTAAGTAAAGACATTAATTTAGTCTGCGGTGAGATGCGCGCTGTGCCTCGCGGCGTTAGACACACACTGACGTGACATCGATTGTTGCATTTTAAATTGTCTATAGCTCGCGTAAAGCCGGCCACTCACGACTGTCTGACAAATTAAAGCGAGACACACACGCGACGTGATACCAACCCCATCCAACTTGCAGAGTGGCGGCAACTCGCCACACCATGCTCCCCGCCTTGAAAGGTCCAGGAGCTTTCAAAAGCTGCTAATCTATGCGGAGAGAGTGAGGTTCAAGAAGCGGTGATGATATGTAAGCATTAACTTGTTGAAGAGCTTTGAGAGAAATCCAAGCAGCAGTCCGAAACACCATCGCATTGATATAATGCTCGGGAAAAATAATTATCAGTGTCCTAAGAATGAATTGCGGTTCGACTTGACTATGGTAAGTCGAATAAACTAAATTACAACTATGTAATGGCGTACCATTGGAACGTATAATATGAACCCTAAACTAAATTAAACTAAATTACGTAGTAATAATAATCTATTGAGTTGGCAAAGGATACAACTCAGTGACAGGACGCTTATACGTGCCTGACGCGGTTTGAATGTTTTTAACAGAACTATGACTATGTAGTCTGTTTGTAAATTTAAGAATGTACATAAATACACGTAACAGTTTATTCCATGAGCAAACACGGTCAGCTATAGTATCTAAAATACGCGGTTCAGTATTCGAAGTTTCTACAAGAAAAACCTTTGATTTAAACGCCGGCAATGTTTCACATTGAGCAGGAGAGAACTTTAAAGGCCACTCGCTCTTGGGCTGATGGAGCCATGTGGGGCCGTTCCACCACAACGAGTGTCTTATTAAATCCGACGACAGCATGCCGCGAGACAGACAATCGCTAGGATTCTCTTTCCCGGACACGTGACGGAAATAAGCGGCAGGTAAGTTTTCCTGTATTTGAGCAATGCGGTTGCTGACAAAAATAGACCATCTATGGGGAGATGAGTGGATCCACGAGAGAGCTATGGTGGAGTCCGAGAAAGCGTGGACACCTGCAATGGGTACACGAGCGGAAAGTTTCTCCTTAACTACGCGAACAAGTTTAGATAGAAGTAAAGCGGCGATTGCTGTCAAAGAAAAATAATCATCAGCGGGTTCCCAGGTAAATCCAAGGATTTTGAAATTATGGACATCATTATCCATGCCAGAAAAATTAACTGGTAAGCGGTGAGACTCTGGGAGAATCTCTAATAAAGCGGGTGAATTGGTAGCCCATTTGACTAAGTCAAAGGAACCTACCTTCATTAAATCAATTAAATCGCGGGATAGACGCACAGCTGTCTGTTCGTCCGAAACAGAGTAGACGTAGTCGCCCATGTAAAACTGAGTTTCTACCAATTTAGAAGCCTCAGGAAAGCGGTCGCTTTGCTCACACGCCAAGTTACGCAATGTGCGCATCGCTAAATAAGGACTACGTTTTAGTCCGAAGGGAACGCGGTTAAAATGAAAGGTGCGAATAGGCTCACCTTTGCTAAAACGATACAAGATTCGTAAATATTTGCGGTGGTGCTCTCTTACACCGATACGTAAGAACATTTGTTTTATATCCGCTGTCATCGCGACAGGGAATGTACGAAAATCAAGTAATAACAAAAACAAGTCTGCTTGCAAATTAGGTCCGACATGCAAAATGTCATTGAGCGATAACCTCGAGTGAGATAAATAATCCGCGATAGTTTTATTATTATTCTCGCGTAGGGTCATTAACGCAAACTTACGCTCAAGCGCAAGTGAGCGCCCAGGGGCGTAACCGTGCGAGCTACCTAGCCCGCCGGGTGAGCGCGCAAAAGGCAGATCGACAAAGTATCTGCCGTCTTCAAATAAGACTGAAGAATTAAAATTATTTTCACTCTCTAATTCGTGCGGACCAATAACGGAACGCGGCGCGGCGTGGCGCGGCGTGGCGGTGGCGGCGGGTGGAATTTAATCTAGCTCAAAAAACTTATGTAAATTTGACTCGACTTCAATGTCCGCCTGCGCGGTAAACGAAGATGCAATGTGTGTCACATCACTACTACAACAATCAATATCACCCATAAGTACATAACCGAAGCTAGTCAGTACAGCAGGGGGTGCGCGGGTACCTATGTCGACCCTGTCTCCCAGGTAAATAAAGGGGAACAATTGTGCTCCAAGCACAAGATCTACCGTGCCCGGCACGTTCCAAAGCGGATCAGCGAGCTGCAAGTTACTTAAGTATGACATGTTATCATTGTTATGTAATCTAATTAATTTCGCGGGAAGTCTATCTGTAATACAATCAACAACTAACGCTTGTATCGAAAACTTCGTATGAGGATCAAACCGAGATTCTATGTTTAGATGAATAAAACCGTGTATCGGTTTCGATGACATTCCAACACCTTGTAAAAATGAATTGCGTAATTTAATTATGGGTAAGTTCAAACGTTTACAACAGTCCACAGTAATTAAATTATTTTGCGATCCGTTATCTAGTAGGCACCGAACCACCTCCTTATCTTTGATGTCGCTATAGTATGCATATAACTGCGCGGTCGCTAGCAAAATGGTTGACCCAGTTTTAACAGCTGTAGTGAGCGAAACAGATGTATCCTTAGTAGGCGCTTGCGGCTCGGGCGATAACGACTCATGTTTTTCTCGGAAATGTAAGAGAGAATGGTGGTTCTTCTTACAAATTTTACAAACGTTACGTGACTTACATTTAACCAAAGAATGGGATAGACTTAAACAGTTTATACAGCCACGTTTTGCTTTTATAAATTCAAAACGTGCAAGCGGTGTACTAATATTTTTAAACTGCGGGCAATCGAACAGCTGATGTTGTACGTCATCCTTATCGCAAAGCGTACATTTGCCATTCGAAACCGGTTCATTATGCGATACGAATGACTTAGCGGTATTATTTTTTGTTTGATGATTAACTGAACTAGACTTAGCGCGCGGTTCCGTCTGTAAATTATTACCGTATGAGCGTTGCAGCACTTTAACATATGCTTGCATGAATGTTATAAACTCCGCATAGGAAGGTAATTCTTTTTCACTCACACGTGATTCAAACTGTAAGACAGTTTGCGCGTCAACCTTTCTTAAATCACAGTGTAATAAAACAAAATCCAGTATGTCTGGAATGTCTAACTGCTTCAAGGCTGCGACGGACGCTGAATATCGTTCCACAAAAGTATTGAGGCTCGCGGCATTTCCGGCGCATTGTTTAATGTCCAGTATATTATTGAGATAATGAATCCCTAAACTACGCTTATCTTGATACCTTTTTACGAGACTGTTCCACATAACGTTGTATGTATCACCTGTAGGAACAATGCCCGCGGTCAGCTTCAAGGCATCATGAGTCAATTTACTGATCAAGTACTGGACACGCTGCGAGTCAACCAGATCGGTATTTAAATGAACATTGCTTCGAAACATTTCATAAAATATGGGCCAATTTTCCGCTTTACCATCAAACGTTGGCAAATCTATGGGCGGTATTTTTATCCGAGTACCCACTTTGTGTTCCGATGTTTCGTTTTTCGAAAGTATGAGATTACGTTTATATTTAATATTAGAATATAAGTCTTCAATAGAATATAGACTCGAATAGTCTGGTGCGGTTTGGTCAATTTCGAATTGCAATTCATTCATTTGTTCTACTATTTCCTCAAATTTGTTATATTGCTCAGTAATTGTTTCTGACTGCGCTAAGAATGTCTCATTTGAACGTGAATCATAGTTCGAGATGTTTCTGGAATCATTATATATGCGATTAACTCGCTCGAAAATCATTTGTCCTTTAGCGGTAAGCTGAGCCAATTTGGCTTCTTGCTTGCGGGACGCCATTTTGGGGCACTAATAAAGTTATGTGCCTACCGTAATGACTTGTACTTAATTTGTACTGAATTTTACTGATGCCTATCCAGGCTCGAAAGGACCATCAATTGGAGTTGCCCAGGCGTGTAAATAGCCGTGGTTCTCTGCAGGATGAAGGACAGTGTTACTGCCAGTCACTTGGATTTAATGCTGGCCCAAAATTGCCTATATTTGTCCGTATAACTTCAAGTTAGGAGTGGTTGGCAGTAGACGGCGCATGTGGCCCTACTCACAATTTGCGAAAAACAAGTGGTACCTGACTTTCCGGGCTGTTCTCGACGGTTGCACGTCGACTTGACGACGACGAGTGGCCACTCGTTCTCTTCACACCAACCCTCCTGGATGTTCACTGGTTAACGGACGCGGTAAATATGGGTTATTTATTATTCCCGGAGGATCCCCAAAGTTTACGGGATTTAATCGGGATTTTAGCGTATTTGCGGGGACGATATTAATTTAAGTAAAGACATTAATTTAGTCTGCGGTGAGATGCGCGCTGTGCCTCGCGGCGTTAGACACACACTGACGTGACGTCGATTGTTGCATTTTAAATTGTCTATAGCTCGCGTAAAGCCGGCCACTCACGACTGTCTGACAAATTAAAGCGAGACACACACGCGACGTGATACCAACCCCATCCAACTTGCAGAGTGGCGGCAACTCGCCACACACACATTAAATAGTGACGTAAATGAATTTTTACGGATAATTAAAAAAATATTTTTTAAATGTGTTTATATAATTATTTTTATTAATTTTAGAAGCATCTATAGTATCAAAACGGAAGCCATGTGAAGCATTGTAGCTAAATTTGAGTATAAGCAGCACTACAAAACCTACCGATTTATGTGAGAAATTAAATATTGAAAATGAAAACCTTTTAGATAACCCAGATAAAGAATTATTCTAGATTTATATGAAATGTGTTTTTTTTTTGTATAAGACTTCTTTTTGACAAATTTAGCACTTATGTTAATATACGTGGTCTGATTTGTTTTTCTTTTTCAAATGACAATGTAAATGACGTCATTTAATCGACAAAAAATAATATTACAGGTACCTAACCTATAATATTATTTTTTGACTCGTACAACAAATGGGACTCATTATAACACATAAATAATAATAATGATTAAATATGATTTTATTAGCAATTACTTTATATTATAAACTATCTTACTACAAAAAAAAACAAAGTTTCTTATTTAGAGTAGACACCCTTTTTTGTGGGGTTGGGAAATCATCCATTGACTTCTCCCACTCTAGGTAGAGCAGGAGGGCGTGTCAGACTTTTACCTACTAAAACCCACCCCTGTTCCTTCAGTTGCCTGAGTGCCAAAGACCACGGGAACCCTGTTACGAATTTATCCACGACCCCGGGCAGAGAGTTGACACCCTAAATAAGAAACTTATTTTTTTTCGTATATTAAATGCCAAATAAGTGTTTTTTAGTTTTAACTGCAAGTCAGTTAAAAGATCAATAGATTGTGTGAGAGGCTTATGTAGTACGGCGGACATCGTAACACTGCAAGAAACTTGGTTGCTGCCGCATGATGTCCCACTACTTGGCACTATTGACTCTGGCTTTGCTTACACCGGTACGTCGGCGGTCGACACTTCTACGGGCATCCTCAGATGACGTCCATATGGCGGAGTGGCGATATTGTGGTGAAAAGATAGGTTTAGCGAAGTGTCAGTTACTGAGTGCAATAATCCGCGAATCAGTGCGATAAAGGTGAAGATTTGTGACCATGTTTTTCTTGTGTTTAGTGTATATATGCCCACGAATAAAATGGATAATTTACCTGAATTCACGGAGTGTTTTAGCCAGGTATGTACCATAGTCGAAAGTAACTGTGTAGAAACTATCTATATGTTAGGAGAATTTAACGCGCATCCCGGCGAACTATTTGGTAAGGAGTTAGACAATCTACGAGTATGTGCGGACCAACAGCGGGTATGCGCCGATATAGACATACTAGGCAGGAATTCAAATAACTGTACTTTCGTCAGTGTATAATGAGTCACTCCGCGCGGCGAACAGTAAACAGTGTTACTATAAAATACGACACGTATTGGTCGCACCATCTGCCACTTGTTATCGAGTGCTAGGATATTAATATTAATAATAAAGAAGCTTGTAAAGCGCCTGCTACACGGTCGCCAATCGCGTCCCTACAGAAGTGACCTTGGTGATTTTAAATTTTAAATTTTGAAATTTCGTAGGTACAGCTCTGCCGCTCGCCAACTACAAACACCTCTGTCGGGGACGCGGTTGGTAACCGTGTACTTAACGAATTAACCAACTCATCTAAAAGTTCGTTCATTTCTTACGAGGGTGGCGCCTACGTGCTTCATGCATGAGCATTTTCCTGGGCACTGAGGTGTTGTTTCAAAACCACTCAACAAGCAAAACAAAAAACACACATACGCTAACAAACATAAAAAATAACTTATGTTTTTGATAACTTAACGATAACAACCTAAATTTGCGACCAACTGCACATCCGTTTGCAATGAACGTAAACACGGAACTGACAAAAATTCGTCGTCGGCGAAATGCTAAAGAAATATTATTTAATAGCGTAGGTAGTAGGTAGAATAGATGAATAGAATAGAAAAAAAATTATTCAGCAACAGTACACGAAACACGCACGATACACAGAAATAACAGTGAAGAAAAACAAAACACATTATAACAAACAAAGTGTGTGCCTCACGACTGCGCTAAAAAGGTCCATTTCAGCGACAATGCCAAACGGGCTGGAGCCGCCTGACGCTGGTTTTCAAATGAACCTTTCAAAGGTCTGTGGATCATTTGAAGGTAACAGCTACGAACTAAGTGAAACAAGTTGTAGTAATAAAAGTATATACTTATATATATAAACCGTAAATAGATATTATGTAGAAGGTGCATAAAAATACTAACTAATTAATAAACAGAGGATACAAATAAGAAGTACTAAATACCTACATGATAAAACAGTCAAATATGAAGATGTGAAATAAAAAATTTAAAATTAAAATTAAACGAGATTTGTAGGGTACGCTTTTGAATGTGCCGACATGTTCATAGACTGCATAGATCAATAAAATTGATAGACTGTACATTCGCATTAAGTTATACCTACTACCTACTCACTCAGTAATAATTTTGATGTAGATACCTATACGAAATGTAGGAATGTAGTTTTAACGAAATGAGTAAGTAACGTTGTTGTATTGTATTACTTAACTTTACTCTGTTGATAACAAAAATGTATCTAAGAATTATGTCGTTATCAGTAAACTGTAACACGTTTTTTTTAGATCTTCTTTACTTATTTCGATAAGGTTTATAAAAATAACCTCCCCTCAAAATAAGCAAATAAAAGTAGTCAATGGGATATCAATTTTTGTAGACACTTAAAATGCCTAATGTGTGGCTTCTGTTAGTTTCATAGGTCTGTAAGAGCATTTGCCGACTGAGGAACGTCGGCGGTCCTTGTCCGATGTTGCGTCCGTACCTACTGGGCCTGCGATGACCTCTGGTGAACTTAGGAAATCAGCTGAGCAGGGAACTTATTGTAATTTTATTTACATTACGCTTTTTTGAGAAAAAAGCGAACTAATTATTTTTTGATTAAAAATGTCATTGAGGTAGACAGGTATAACAATTTTATACAGTTTAATGTAAAAACGCAGACTTTTTTTTTAAACTTAGGAAAAAGTCGACGAAAAATTCCCACGCTAGGGGGTCCAGAATCATGTACTGAATCACTGGCACAAGTATGTGTGTTTATGTACCTTACACCCTGTATAATCATAGCTACGTATGTGACGGGCTGGCGTAAAAATCATCGTTATGCGCAAATGCGAACATGACGCACTACAATAGCGCGGCTGTCCCAACAGCATCCTGACCAACAGGTCGTCTCTTAGTATGCCTTACCGATAAGCCGCTCGTGTAAGATGATTGGCAAAAGGTACTCTCTAAACAGCGTAATCTTTACCCCAATACTACAGCGAGCAAACCTGTGTCATGTTAGCCCTAACTGCTTCCACCCTGCGCTCTCGATCTATATCTTCGTTGTCTTTGAGGTCTTCGGTTAGAAAGTGTCCTAGGTATTTAAAGTCCCGCGACACCTCGCGGCTCGGCGGACAGAGCTCCAGCAGGATCTCATGGCGACATGGAGACAGCGACAGTTGCAACCCAGCGCTGGGCACGCAACTATTGCGATGGTAGTGCCCCTCTTTGAGGAGTGGCTGGAGAGGCCTCACGTCGTCCTCACCTTCCGCCTGAAGTTTCGGGAGGTTCCTGTGTAGGATAAGGCGGAGGGTAACGCCCGGGTGTCCCCACTGTGTACGGTGGAGACCTGCCCCGCTTGGGCGGAGCCCCACCGTGTCCTCGTGGAGGCGATCGGCGGCAGTGACCTTTCGCGCCCGGCTCTGGTCCAGGCCATGATACGGAGCGAGAGGCAATGGGAAGCGGTCTCCTCCTTCTGCGAAACAGTAATGCTCGCAAAGGAGGAGGCGGGACGGGTGAGGGAGGCTCAACAACAGAGTCGCCCTCACGCCCTCAGCAGCAGCCGCCGCAGGAGACGCCTAGGGCTTCCGGCATCGCGAGACGACCTCCGGCCACCGTAGACCCAGGCCTGCGCACGGCGAGTAATGGGTAGCTCGCCGTCCGATCAGCACCAGGCCCGTGAGTCGACGGCGCGTAGTGTTCCACGCTCGCCTCAAAGAGAATTGTCAGCCACCACTGACGGGGCCCATCATGGCCGGTGCCTGCATGCCTAGGGGTAGCGGATAAATTCGTAACAGAGTTACCGCTCCCCTGGGCACTCAAGCAGGGAAGGAACAGGGGTGGGTTTTAGTCAGTAAGAGTCTGACACGCCCTCTCGCTCCACCCTGAGCGGGAGATGTCATTGGATGATTTCCCATTCGACAAAAAAAAAAAGTTAATTAAGTCAACTCTTTTGAGTAGCAGCCCGTTCAGCATTATAACAGAGTCGCTATACACACGTCTTTTGAAGGCCTCAAAATCTATGTACACACTTTTGTTTACACAGACACAGACAAGCCCACACTCGTGACATATTGCTCACACGCGCGTAACAGCTCCCTGATTAAGAGTCTATGTTACCTCAAATGGCTTAGCATGATCCTCCGTTATGTCGATAATACTGCAGCATTAATTTTGAAATAAATATATGGCAAGGTTGAGGATCAATGTTAAGTATTATAAACCTCAAAAACACGATTCCATAAAATTTTCTCGATAGAAAAAAAATCCAAAGTTACCTCTAAACCGAAAACAATAAACCGCTAGCATTCAAAAAATGCTTAAAATTAGATCATGAAACTTTGCATACTAACTGAACTTACTATAAAGCAGGTCCTACAAGTTTTTTTTATTTTTAAATTACCATTATTTTCACAGTAACAATAAAATACCTAAACTATCACCTAAACTATGCCGTCTTGAAGCTTGTTCCCTGGCGCCCGACGCCCCCGTTCAGTCTCGCTTCGGCTTTCGAACGGGAGGGCTGTGTCGCTTGCGCTCAGAGCACACATTACGCAACAAGACTACGTAAAATACAAATCTTGTAGTACTTTACTTATAGTGTTGGTGCAATGGGAAATAACCGTAATAAAAATAAGAAACGAAAGGGTTGGCGCAAAGAAACTGGAAAACATGATAAACGTAATGAAGTAAGTATATAGCTACCTATCTACTTACAGTATTAGTGATTACAAACATGTCACGTTTGGTGCAGTGGCAGGTGATTGGCTGCTGCGTTAGGAGTTACAGGTGTTTCTGCATGTGAAGATTTGTGTTTGTAAACGCACCTTTCACGATTCAGGCGAAATCCAGGTGTACACTTTTTTTTTTGATAAAAAATGTGAAAAATGGGTGTCCAATTTTGTAAAAAGTTAAAAAGTTCCCTAAATAGGTTTGTTGTTGTTTTGACAATATACAACAAATAGGTATCTATGTAGTACCTAATTGTTTTTTTTTTATAATGTTGCCGACTCCAGGATTTCAACTGAATCGGAGACGGTGCGATTACAAACACAAATCTTCACATTCACAAACGCGCAGAACCGACACAACTGTCTGTAGGCCATAAAACACTGATCTGTTATTATTATTACTACACATGGCTATATAATTTTGACGGCACGGTTGGCGCAGTGGTTGAGCGTTCGGCTGCTACGCTGCGTGTCACGGGTTCGATCCCCGCACGGAACAAATATTTGTATGACCTGCAGATAGTTGTTCCGGGTCTGGGTGTCTTGTGTATGTGAATTTACATGCTTGTGAACGCACCCACGATACAAGAATATTCCTAGTGTGGGGCAACATTTTTTTAAAAGACAAACAAAAATCAAAAAAAAAATTAACAAGCTATAAATTTCCAGTATAAGCTGATCTCACATTGTATAGGAATTCCGTACAATGAGAGGTCAGCTTGTACTGGCAAATTATCCCTCCACCATCAAATACCAATTCACCAAATTTGTATTTCAATAAAAAATGTAGGGTGGGTAATTGTTATTTGTTATGCATAGGGCAAGTCTGCTTCTATGGATGATTTAGTCTTCTTTTGTATATTTTTAGGGTTCCATAGCCAAATCATAAATAAAAATATGTGAGGTCTAGGTAGGTATTTATTTGTCCCGTGTGATTGTTACAGGACCGGACGGACGGAGGTATGACCTCCGAAAACTGTAGAAATAAATTCGGACGAAACAAATCTTCATGTGTTACAAAATATATAATTGTAAGTACCTATCTATCATACGTGTGTGATAATCACGAAATTTGCTGTTCCCCCATGGCACTACCGCTTGGTACTAACGCGTAACGGTACTATCACGAAATTGGCGAATTCATAATAAAATTTTCATCATGTTGGACTTTTTAGGGTTCCGTATTATTTATTCATGTTGACAAAATTATGCTGCCGGGGTCGCGAGTATATTTGAAAGAGAGTTACCGCGGCTCTTGGCACAGGCAACTGAAGGAACAGAGGTGGGTTTTAGTTAGTAAAAGTCTGAGATGCCCTCCCGCTCCGCCCAGAGCGGGAGGTCATTTTTTTATTTTTTTTTATTATAATCGTTTATTAGGAACAGAACAACAAATACAGGCAGATAAAAAAACAATGTACAACGATGGTAGCTGCAAAAGTTTAAAACTTTGGCGCAGCCACCAACGCCCATCACGCTAGTCATTGAATGATAACATAACATACCCCAAAAAAAGTGTTTTATAATGAATGTTGTGTTTTCTTGCAGATCACCCGAGAACATGAGCTGTTCACTGAATATACACAATCATTGAAATCAAGCGTCCCATTGCAGCATTCTAAACATCTTTGGACGAAGCTAAGATATAGATAAGATAGAAGTAAATTTTTGGAGAAAAACTCAAAACGGACTTGTCGTAAATAAAAAACATCCTTGGTATATACAAGTGCAAAGACAATTACATATCATCGGTACAAAAAAAAATGTATTTTCGGAATAAGGTCTGGATGCGACAAAAACATCAAAGTCGAAATTATAGAAAGATGACCAATATTTCTGAAATGGAACTAAAATTAGAACATTTTTATAAAACATGCATGTTACCTGAGCTATGCAATTCCAGACATGTTCTAACTATGTAAATTAGAAATTTAAGCGATTAAAAATAAATGTTATTTAATTTTGACTATTTTTAATTACTTTGAAAAAAACTTATGGTATTTATCATACCTACCTACATACGTACCTGCATACTTACCTACTTATCCTACCTATACCTCACCCGACCCTGATCTTATATTTATACAAACCTTGTCCTGAGAATCACGAACACAACAAAAAAAGAATTATGCAATTTGGTGAAGTCCTTCGAAAGACATACGCATACCTACATTTCGGCGATTCATTCTTATATAGATGCATAATAACTAAGAAAGTGGTAATACAAGGAGAAATCTACCTATTATAAGATTTTAAAATGGCACAGCGTAAACTTACTACCAAGCCAATGTACCTACAGAACCCTCAGTGCAATGGTGACTCGCACTTGACTAGTTTTTTAGCTCTACTGCTACTAAACCGACTCTAAACCACTGCATAAATTCTACAATTTAAGTAGTGGTTTAGAATCGATTTTTCTAACCTATGTATACCATATGTATGTATACCTAGGTACTTGCATATACCTACAACCTACATAATTACCTACATGCGCAAACGGCTGTCACATAACATACATACACTAAAACTATAAAACGCAAACTTACTACAAAACTAATTGGCGGAACCCACAGCGCAAATTTGGCTCGCATTTGACTAGTATTTTATAGAAGTAGGTAGGTAAAATAAAATAGTGTGCACGGCTAGACATCACCTATACCGTCCAGTATAAGCTGATCTCGCATTTTATAGGCTTTCCGCACACTGAGAGGTCAGCTTATACTGGAAACTGATCGTTTATAGATACATTGAAATTGTATTTGCGATATAATATATAATTTTATATTAAAGTGCTCATCGAGTTTTCCATGACATCAGCAAACTTTTAGTCGACTCTTCACGTGACCAGAGGGCTGGCCTTTTTTTCGGCCAACGAATCAGCATTGCCATTCAACGTGGCAATGCTGCCAGCGTTCTGGGCACTTTTCCCATTGACAGCGAGGTGGACGAATTTTTTGATGCCCAATGAGCTTTACCACTACCGGTTTTTTTATGCCTCTTGTACATATTTTATTTATTAAGTTATTTATTAGTTTAATTAGCTATTTTAATTAGATATTATAATAAATGTGTTATAAATAAACGTATATTTTATATTCATAAAATGACAAGTTAAAATTAAATTAGATTGATAATTTTATTTCTTAGTACTCGTCCGATAATAGTGTAGTTTACTCTAACGAAATCGCTTCGACCTCAAGGCCGCGCGTGTCGCGTCTCTGCGAGCAAAAGTGTGCGAGCGAGATAAAGAGTGCAGTGGCACGCGGGGAAGTGGGGGCGAAATTAGAATTTGAGCTGAGATGGTATAGGCTATAGACCAGTGTCAGATTTAATGGATTGTGACTACAGTAACGACTATGAAAGATCTGATCGACAAAATATGTCAGCCGGGACCAACGGCTTTTTCTGTTTTTTTTTTTTTGTGGGGGTGGGAAATCATCCAATAACTTCTCCCGCTCTGGGTGGAACGGGAGGGCGTGTCAGATTTTTACTAACTAAAACCCACTCCTGTTCCTTCAGGTGCCTGAGTGCCCAGAGGCGCGGTAACTCTGTTTTGAATTTATCCACGACCCGTGGGCGGGGGACCAACGACTTAACGTGATAATTATTAATAATTTTCTTTTGGGCATATTACCAGTCGACAGCGATGAGGAAGAAATTTTCGACGCCATATTATAAATTATTTTTAGTTTTAGTTCGTTAAAAGTTTTTATTTTTTGCTTGCTTTTTAAATGTCCTCACTGCTGGGGCACGGGCCACAGGGCTACAGGCCTCCTCTATGCGAGAGGGTGTGAGCCGTAACCCACCGGGCGGGCCCAATGTGGATTGGTGGATGTCACATATATTTTTGGTTCTAGGATATGCCGATTTCCTCACAATGTTATCCTTCACCGTTTCGCGCTTTACTTTGTGTAAGTTATTTCATCAGAAACAATTTATACAAAGAAAAGAGCCTGCCTGGATTTGAACTCACGACCTACAACTTGTTAGTTGTGGCCGTTACCACTGGGCAACCACTGCTCGTTAGTTAAGTATTTTAAGAACATTATTGTTTTATATAAATAATAAATAAGATAATTAATATTTGCTTAATGTTTTAAGGTAATTTCTTATAAAATTTAATAATAAAATAATAATAATAAAATAAAATATAATATTTTTTTTTTATTTTTTATTTTTTTTTTATTTTTTTTTTTTTATTTATTTTTTTTTTTTTTTTTTTTTTTTTTTTTTTTTTTTTTTTTTTTTTTTTTTTGGATGTATATAATATTTGTAATTTTTTTTTTTTTTTTTTGTTTGTTTTTTTTTGAGGAATAGTCCGAAAAATAGCACTTTCACCCCATGCCACATGGGACTGCGTTACTCCATCGCGGGTAAACCAACCGTGATGTGCGGTTACATACCCTAACCTTCTGAGATTACGTGTGTTTATCAAAAATATTCGGAAAATAAAGTGTATTTCTAGCTTTTGTCAGTCATTTCTTTCGCGCGAAGGCTACCGCAGACAGCCACGTTGTCTCAGTTTTTAAAGTGAAAACTTCTTCAGGCGCGTTGGGCATTTTTGAGATGGAAAAAAGCTATTGAACTCGCGCGACACCGTCACCAACACCGACACCGACACAGACATCGATTGAAGTGAAAACTTCTTTAGGCGCGTTGGTCATTAACCGACTTTCGAAAAAGGAGGAGGTTCTATGTTCAACTGTATGTACGTTCATTTTTTTTTTATATATATGTCCGCCGATTTCTCCGTCAGTTGTGGACCGATTTTCAAAATTCTTTTTTTATCCGAAAGAGTATACTCCCGAGGTGATTCCCATATAAATTTTATTTAAATTACTTAAGCGCTTAAGCTTTAAGAAACTGAACAAAAACGAAAAATACGTTTACTTCGATGACTTTTTGGTGTACTCCAAATATTTAAATTCCACGTCCCATGTTATTGGGGTTTTTAGTTGTGGGGTATAACAACTAAAAAGTGAAAAATAAAAAACTTTTTTCCAAAAAAACAACCGACTTTCAAAAAAAAAAACACTAAAAATTAAAAAATAACTTTTATTTCGGAAGTCGGTGTCATATAACGAAGAAGTAAATTACAAACACCGACTTCCGAAATAAAAGTTATTTTTAAATGTTTAGTTTTTTTTTTTTAAAGTCGGTTGTTTTTTTTGTAAAAAAGTTTTTTTTTTTTGTTCAAGTTTTCACTTCTGTCGGCACTGGAGTACCACTCTTTTTTTTTGTGTGTGTGCGTCCTATAAAAATGTAATAAAACAATAATTACCAAAGTAACATTCCCGAGCTTTCCATTCGAAGGCGAGGAGATATTCCGTTAACGTCCAGTGAGTTCTTCACTATCATACCGTGTTAAACCAATGACTGCACCAGTGCGTAAGTAGTAGGTAACTTATTGCCCGCAAACAGCCGACTGACCTATTTCTCAGTCGACTTGCCACTTGCCAGGCTCGGCAAACAGGTACAGTGGATCGTGAAACAGTTTCATCATGATTCGTTCATTTAGATCAGGGGTTTGATTGTGATACAGATGTTGGTTAAACTGTTTGGGTTTTGCGATCTTTGAGTGGCACTATTCTTTAATCAATAATCTAAGGATGTGTCCAGATCTGGAGAATGCGCCGCTCGCAAACTGCGTGCGTGCATTTTAAGTTCGCAAGCGATTCGCGCGCCCTTCGCGCTGCACGTACTGCATGCAACTGCACGCGACGCTCGCGAACACTGTGCAAACTCAAACAGTATTTGATGTTTTATGATAATAACTAGAAATATAATAAAACCTAAAAACATCTGAAAACGTGTCTTAATTGCAAACTAAAATACTCGTATCTACTTAATTATAATAAGCTGCGGTAATAACATTCTACAGGTCGTAAAATGTTATTACCGCAGCTTTTTCTTCCTCCTTATCTCTATCGCATTTAAAGAGTTTTCACTTTTAGATAATTATGAACAATAGTCAATGAGACATATGCCAAGAAAGAAACCGATAACACCAATATAGCTTACAGGATTAGCAAGCTAAAGTGACAACCGCAACCAGCCAAGTTTGTCGGAAGAGCGATAGCGAATAAAGCAGATGTGTCCTACAGATGAGACCGCATGAGACCGCATGAGACCGTATGAGACCGCATGAGACCGCATATCAGCAAGCGTAGCGTGGGACCGACGGTCTTTTTAAGGTAAGATCTCTCTTAAAGCCTTATTGATTCTTCACGTGATTTAAGGGCTGGCTTTTACCTTGGAAACAGGATAAGTATTGTCATACTACTGGATTTCGTGTTTCCTGATAGCTACAACCTGGGAGTCTTCAAGTCAAGAGTGAATAGGTTACTTCTAGGTAAGCGTGCTCCATCTTCTGCCAAAAAAAAAAATTAAGAAAAATACAACGTGGAAATACCGCCTGTCTTTTGCGCACATTACCAGTCGACAGCGATACGGAGGAATTTTTTGACGCCATGTTGATTGTTTTAGTAAGTTTTAATTAGTGGGTTTAATTTTTTAAGTTAGTTAAGTATTTTATAAGTAAGTGCGTTAAAAGTGCAATTTCAATTGATAGTTTTTTAGTCAAGTTACTCCTATAACAGAACAGAATAGAACAGATAAGATGCGGATGGCGGAGGACAGGCAGGACAGGGTATAGCGCAACTTGATAGAGGCAAATGTCCAGCAATGGACTGTGACAGGTTGAATTAACTGATGCTGATTAAAAACCATCTATTATGAACCTGGCTTAAACCACTAACACGATATGCAGTGAGCAACATTAGGCAATTTGAACTCGACGCGTAACCTGTAACGGGTAGTGCCTCGAGCTTTTTAGAATATAGGTAAGAACCTACACGCCAAATAATAACTACAATATATTTTTAAGGCCCCTCTCGCGGTCCAGTGGCGCCCTCATTGAATAAAAAATCGTAGCATAGCACAGAAAATAAATATTAAAAAATCCAACTTGACGTTTGTTACAAAGAGGATAAAGAATTTTTACGTTGTTAAAACAGATCTCAAAATGTTTCGTATCCAAAGTAGTAGGCAAAAGTGCCAGAAACGGCCATTTTTGGCACTTTTGCCTACTACTTTGGATACGAAACATTTTGAGACCTGTTTTAACAACGTAAAAATTCTTTATCCTCTTTGTAACAAACGTCAAGTTGGATTTTTTAATATTTATTTTCTGTGATAAGCTACGATTTTTTATTCAATGAGGGCGCCACTGGACCGCGAGAAGGCCCTTAAGTTCTTAGTTTATTGTCCCAGATAAAAGCTTGTTTTTACTTAGTTTAGGAGTCAATTTGTTCATTTTTATTTCCATGCTCACCGTTTGTGCAATTGTATCTGTTTTATTTTTATATAATTTAATTGTGTAGGTATTTGTAATACTGTTATTCCGTTTATTCATTTGTATATACATAATTCATATATTTGTAAATAGTTCATTATACAAGATAAAAAAAAACATTGCTATTATTATTCTCCCCAAAACGGCGAAAGAAAACATCGAAGATATGTGACATCCACCAACTCGCATTGGGCCCACAGTGGAGGCCAGTGTCCCAGCAGTGGGAATATTATAGGCTGATAATGTTAAGTGATTGACCACGTGACCTTTCGTTAGCGCATGCCACTGACAAATGATTGTCGCTGGTAAAATGTCACTTTGTCCTGGTTCGCAATTTGAAATGAGTTGACAAGATGAGTACCTACCCTATTGATATTACAAATGCGAAAGTTTGAATGGATAGATGGATCGATAGATGTTTGTTAGATTCTCCATAACGCCAGAATGTCTGAACGGGTCTGGATGGAAGTTGGCACGGTTGATTACAGCCTGGAATAGCACATCAGCTATAACTTATAGTGGCGGAAGCATTAATTCCACTTGGGCGAAGCCGCAGGCAGGAGCTAGTTATACATAGTGCAATAAGTTATCTCCTCCTTACAAGCTTCTGCAGTCATTAACTCCACACATTACTGCCTTACGTGAAGCAACATTGTCAGAATATGTAATGACACGAATGCAGAGACGTGCCCGCTTGGTGGCAACTCATTCCCCAACTAATATAATATATGATTTACAAGCATTGATTCTGACCGATATTAGTTTGTGTTTGAGTAAAGGTGGGTGATATCTTGTGTGTCTAATCAATATAATTATATGTGGATTATAAGGGTATTAGATTGGTATTGAGGGATCTTAATTATATCTGACTGAGATGATTTGAGAGATGTATCTACCTGACGTTAATTTATGTTTAATTAGCTGTGTTTGCACGCGTAAAAATTATATCAATGGAACATATTTATTACTCTTTATTGTACACATAGAACATAATAATAAAAACAAACATAAAGGGACAGTTAATTACAAAGGCGAGCTTAACTCAGCATTTGGGTTTTCTTACTGCAAACCTCAGGGTGAAAAATACATTTGCATATTAAGACAATATTCTTATGGTTATCTGCATATCAAAAACTTAAAATATAGGTAACATTGTTATATAAATGAACTAAACAAATGTGTGATACATAAACATAATAATATATCTGTAATATAAAATAAACTAAGTGTTGGCGCCTAGTGCTACATTCATAGCAACAAGCTTCACTCATATGATACGTAGTAAATTGTTTAACAAGGGTACTTTTTTTCTTAGTATCTACGAAGTACCTACATTCTTTTTTTATTATATTCCATTTTTTCATTTTGGAACAACGTTGATCGCTCCGCTAAATTATTGTAAAAAACTTATTCTGTATCGAAATACAAGCATAAAACTATCCGGAGGTTTCATATATGTCCAATACGAGACATAAAAATTGGCGACCGTGACAGGACACTTTGCAAAACGGAAAAATATCAAGAAATACGAAGCCCGGTCAGCTTGACCAACTAAGCTACAGATCTGTTACTCAAGAAACGATATTTTTGGAGTATTTGGTGGTTCAGCCATTGCAGCCTACACCTGATATACGGTCTAGACACAGTGATATCAACCGAAGTCGCCGTACAGCAGCCTGGCCAATGCAGCTAAGTGACCTTTCCTTGTATTCCTCATACTTACCTACGTTTTTTTTCCTACTGATCCTTCATAATTCATAAACCCCGAGATTTTACATGTGCTTGTTTTATACAGATAGTTACATAATAACTAAATAAGCAGTGATTAATTCCTAAAATAATTATCTACAGTTAAAAAATTAATTGACTTTATATTTTTTTTCTCTCGACCTAAATACCTACCTACGTCAATGTCTTACCGGTTTGAATGACCTACTTTTTACAAGATACATTGTATCTATCACAGCTTCACCTACCTTTACATTCTAAAGTATTACCTATCTATAATTATCAACTAAATTCAAACCTAAGTAAATAATAGTATTGTTTTGCAAGTAATTAAGATTGTTTCGCCGAACATTCCAGGAACGGTGACGTCATTTGCAACGTCCGGGGCTACAATATAGTCAAGCCTCATCCACGGAGTACTGTCGGGTTCAGCACCGGTACTTCCAGACCACAGGTGACACAGGAAGAGGGACGTAAGATAAATATTTTATTAATAGTTCATTGTATTCTTGCACAGTTTTACCGTATAGTTTTTATTACTATAAATACACATTTCTTTTATTTACTTGTTTATTGTTACAATGGGCAAGGATGACGGTTCTGTGCAGGAATTACAAGATCTCATTGTTAAGCGTAGTTCAATAAAGGGCCAAATTACTAAGTTTAGGAATTACTTAACGAGTCTGTTGTCAAAGGATTCTGTTACACGTATTGAATTAGTCGAGTTAACACTTAGACTTAGTAAATTTGAGTCACTGTCCGTTCGGTTCGATGACTTGCAGAATCAAATTGAGATATTAAATTCGAGTAATTTATCAATCGAGATTGATGAAAGGGATGATATTGAACAATTATTTATAACAAACATTGCGAATGCTCAGAGTTTCATTCAAGATCATCAGCCTAATAACCGCCATGATGAATCTGGCAACATGCTCAATTCTAGCCATATTTCAGCTGCTCCTTTAAATGCTGACAATCACGAATTAGGGTTCAAACTGCCACAGATACAAATAGCTAAATTCAACGGAACATTCTTCCGTTGGCTTGAATTTCGTGACACATTTAAGTCAGTCATACATAATAACGAGCGCATTGCACCTATAAATAAATTTCACTATCTATTATCATACTTGGAGGGAGATGCAGCTAGAGTAGTGAGTAACTTAGAAGTCTCCAATTCTAATTATAGTGTTGCCTGGAAATTGCTATGTGACCGATATGATAATAAGCGACAGTTAATAAGCCATCATTTGTCTTCTTTATTAAACATACATCCAATGTCTCGCGAGTCAGATAAATCACTTCGCTTCATAGTGGACCACGTTACCAAGAACCTGAGAGCATTGTCTGGTTTGGGGCTACGTATTGATAATTGGGATGTTTTATTAATACATATACTGTGTTCTAAGCTAGATAACCGTACTCTTACCAAGTGGGAAAATGGCGTGGCACTTTGGCTGATTTAATACCTAACTTACAATAATTTAATAAGTTTCTAATTGATCGAGCAGATGTTCTTGTGTCTCTAAACCACTCTTCATCAAGCCATAATAATAATAATAAGACATCGGCTTCTACGTCGTCTAAAGGTACAAACAATAAAACAGAACGTCAGCATAATAAATCTGTTACATGCGAATCAGTTTGTCAGTCTGCTTGTCAGAGTAATTCATCATCTTCTTCAGGTTGTGTTGTTTGTCAGGGCGAACATAGAATCTACGATTGTCCTATTTTTAAGGCCAAAAGTGTGGAAGATCGTACAACAGAAGTTAATAAATTAAATCTTTGTTCAAATTGCTTAAGGTCCGGGCACATTACACGAAACTGCTATCTCAGACCTTGTCGGGAGTGTAAGAAGAAGCACAACGCTCTTTTACATGTTCCAGTAGTAAACAAAACCCCTGCTGCAGGCACTACAACCTCTGCTGCAGGCATCAAAACCCCTGCTGCAGGTATCCCCACCCCTGCTGCAGCAACCACATCATCATGTGGGACGATAGCTAATCCTACTACACAAGGTTCAAAACATATTCTACTATCTACTGCCTTAGTTGAGGTGTGTAACCCTACTACGAATAAAACAGAACAAGTACGTGCCTTGTTAGATTGCGGCAGTCAATCGTCTTTCATGACGCAATCACTTAGAGACAAATTATCTTTATCAGGTAATTCATTATTTAATAATTATATTAACATTGTCGGCATCGGCAATCATGTCAATAGTAAAGTCACAGAGAGTTGTGTGGCGCAGTTAAAATCGTTAATTAAACCGTTTCACGTTACAACAACTTTTCTAATATTACCGGAATTAACAAGTAACATTCCCAGATACACAATAAACACTCAGCAACTGCAAATACCTACTGAGGTACACCTTGCTGACCCTAGTTTTAATCAATCCTCCGCTGTTGACCTACTCATCGGAGCAGATTTGTTTTGGGACATTCTTGGCTGCGAGCAGCGTTCTCTAGGCCCTAATAATCCCACTTTAAGAAATTCCCAATTTGGTTGGCTCGTTTCAGGCCCAATCAGAATAAATGATTTAAATAATATATCCAATATTCAGTGTCATCATTCTTTGACTTCAATTAAATCAGAAAACGATTTAAATGCAGAAATATCAAGGTTTTGGGAGCTTGAGGAAGTACCATTAAAATCCCCGTTTAGTCACGATGAAAAATTATGTGAAAAACATTTTTTAAGTCATATGACACGATTAAATACCGGCAGATTTTGTGTTCGATTACCACTTATAGATTCACCTAATTGTCTTGGAGAATCATATACATTAGCAAAAAAACGTTTTCATTATTTAGAGAAAAGATTCCGAAGGAACCCACAACTTAAATCACAATATGTCAACTTTTTAAGAGAGTATGAACAGCTAGGTCATCTCTCACAGTCTGATGTATTAAGACCCAATACATCATATTTTTTGTGTCATCACGCCGTGTTTAAGGAAAGCAGCGAATCCACTAAAATTCGTGTTGTTTTTGATGGATCAGCTCCTACTTCATCTGGATTGTCAATCAATGACATTCTTATGATAGGTCAAAATATGCAAGACTCTCTATTCTCCATTCTAGTACGGGCTAGACAACACAAGTACCTCCTGACCGGTGATCTAGAGAAAATGTATCGCCAGGTGCAAATTAATGAGGAGGACCGAAATCTCCAGCTCATACTTTGGAGAGAAGATGAGTCTCAACCCATCAAAACGTTAAGATTAAATACTGTAACTTACGGCATGGCAAGCTCCAGTTATTTGAGTACACGTTGTCTGTGGCAGATTGGCGAAGAAAATCCAGATGAAACCATTAAAAATGTAATTCAGCACGACTTTTATGTGGATGACATGATAACTTCGAGTGACAGTGAACACAAACTGAAACATATTCTTGAAGGGGTTACCGCGGCACTAAAACTAGGTTGCTTTAATCTAAGAAAACTTAAAACTAATATAACTAGCATTTTTGACTCATGTTCTTTAGATGTTAATGAAAGGTTAACACTCAGTGAGTCCTCTAGCACTTTGGGTTTGGGTTGGGATCCATCGACGGATACACTGCATTTTCCAATACAATCCCCATTTCCTTTGGATAACAATCACCCAACTAAACGTTCTATACTATCTAATTTATTTAAAATTTTCGACCCTTTGGGTTTGCTCAGTCCGTGTGTAATACAAACAAAGTTCATATTACAACAGCTCTGGCTGGAGAAATTAGGCTGGGACGATCCGATTCCTGAAAATATTGCTTTGACTTGGGCTAAGTTTGCTGATTCTCTATCTGCACTTGGGAACATAAAAATTCCCAGACATGTACTCTGTGATGAGCCAATATTTATAGAACTTCACTGTTTCTGTGACGCTTCCCAAAGTGCGTATGGAGCTTGTATTTATGCACGATCAGTAAACTCTGCTAATGAAGTCATTGTAAAATTATTGTGTGCTAAATCCAAGGTTGCACCTACTAACCCTACAACAATCCCGCGCTTGGAGCTTTGTGCTGCGCTCTTGGCCGCTAGATTGTGTAAGGCGGTCAGAGATTCCTTGCGGTATAAGGTTAATACCTAGTGAGGTTTATTGGAGTGATTCCAGTATTGTGCTGGCATGGCTTCATTCGAGTTTTAAGAATCTTAAAACTTTTGTTGCGAATAGAGTTTCAGAAATTTGTGAGCTGACAGACGTAAATTCTTGGCGTCACATTCCAACATCAGTTAATCCAGCTGATCTCATATCTAGAGGGGTTAGCCCTAATAATATCAAGGACAATTTGTTGTGGTGGTCAGGCCCACAATATCTATTGCAATCAGAAGAAAATTGGCCTGTTTTAAATAACAATGAAGTTAATATGAATAACTTACCGGAAACCAAACATAATTCTGCAAAAAATTGTTAACTTAGAAACCTCAACAGAATACTTTATCAATTTTCAAAACTATCAAAGCTACGATCACTTAAAACGAATATTTGCATACGTGATGCGGTATATTAAAAATTTAAAATTAAAGTCTCGCAAAAAATCTATAGTCTCAGGTACTTTAAAAACAAATGAGCTACGTAAGTCATTTATTAACTTGTGTCGTTTGGCACAGCAACAGTCATTCCCAAGCGAATACAAAATACTCGCCAACGGCCATCCCTTAAAATCTAAATCTAAACTTTTATCATTAACTCCTTTTTATTGCTCTAATGATAAATTAATTCGAGTAGGCGGTCGTATTGACTCCTCAAACTATCATCATGATAAAAAACACCCTGTATTGCTTGACGCATCTCATCATCTCACGAAATTAATATTTCAATATGAACATATTCGTAATTTACATGCTGGCCCACAGTTATTGCTGGGCATTATTAGAGATTACATTTGGCCTATTAATGGGAGACGTCTCGCAAGACAAACTGTTCGTCATTGCGTCAAGTGTCGGCGGTTTCAAGCTAAGCCGTTGGAACCTATAATGGGTAATTTACCTTCCCAAAGGGTCACGCCAAACTTCCCATTCACTACTGTAGGCATAGACTTCGCCGGTCCATTTTTTATTTTAAACAGGAAGGGACGCGGTTCGAAATTGGTTAAAGGCTACCTTTGTCTTTTTGTATGTTTAACGTATAAATGTCTACACCTTGAAGCTGTAAGTGATTTAACTAAAGACGCGTTTATTCTTACCTTTCGACGGTTTGTGTCACGACGTGGAAGGCCAATGGAGGTATTTTGTGATAATGGTCGCAATTTTGTAGCTGGTGCTAAGGAGCTAAATTATTTTTTTAAGATTAACGCGGACTCTCTTTCTGATTTTGCAAGCGGGGAAGGGATCAATTTTATTTTCTCACCTTCTTACGCCCCTCATTTTGGTGGAATTTGGGAGGCCGGTGTGAAATCGGCTAAGTACCATATCAAACGTGTGATGGGCAATTCCCATTTAACTTTTGAAGAGCTGTCTACCCTTTTTGCACATGTAGAATCCATTCTGAATAGTCGTCCGCTTTGCCCGTTATCCTCTTCTCCTGATGATTTTCTTTGCCTCACCCCTGGTCACTTTCTTATTGGCCGGCCCCTCACTGCGCTTCCATCACCTGCCTTAGAAGACCGCAATTCTAACAATCTACAACGCTACCAACGAATACAGCAAATCTATCAACACCTTTGGCGTCGGTGGCAGCGTGAATATATCGCTGACTTACAGCAACGCAGCAAGTGGAGAACCGATAAGTCAAGCCTGAACATCGGTGATTTGGTCCTTCTGAAGGAGGATAATACGCCGCCTCTGTGTTGGAGACTGGGACGAGTGCAGAAATTGTTTCCTGGATCAGACGGAGTATCTCGAGTTGCTGATGTGAAGACCCAACGGGGAGTTGTAAGACGCCCTTTAGTTCGGCTCTGCCTTCTGCCTTCCTCAGATGAAATAAGGGTTGAAAACTGAAGATTTCAACGGCGGGAGGATGTTGGCGCCTAGTGCTACATTCATAGCAACAAGCTTCACTCATATGATACGTAGTAAATTGTTTAACAAGGGTACTTTTTTCCTAAGTATCTACGAAGTACCTACATTCTTTTTTTATTATATTCCATTTTTTCATTTTGGAACAACGTTGATCGCTCCGCTAAATTATTGTAAAAAACTTATTCTGTATCGAAATACAAGCATAAAACTATCCGGAGGTTTCATTTATGTCCAATACGAGACACTAAGAAATCCTACAAAAAACATATTAAGGGTCATAATGACAGGGAATGCTTCCTAATTCCTCTCCTGAACACCTCCAACGAAAGGATGTCCCTTAGAGTGTGTGGAAGAGAATTTCAAAGCGTACAGCACGAACAGTAAAGGATCCACCGTAACGACTAGAAGAGTGGGGAGGGAAACGAAGGAGAAGAGAGGATGATGAACGGCAAGGTTTTCCTCTTGGAACAAGATACTCAAAGTGTTCCCGAAGATACTAGGGGGCGTTGCGATTGTGAATAACTGAAAAGTGTGTGACACTTCCACTGCTTTCAAAATTCCAACACATGGTCGTACTTCCGAAGGCCAAAGATGAAGCGTGTGCATAACCTCTGCAGACGAAGAGAGCTTCTCAAGGAGTTCTTCAGTCGCATCAAGGAACCAGACATCAGCATAGTCTAGAACAGGTAGAAGAAGAGTAAATTTGGTCGAAAAAGGCAGGAACTTCTGGAGACGTTTCAGTGACCGAAACGAACAAAACACCCTCCTGCTTACTTTCGCAATGTGAACATTCCCAAATAGGTTGCAGTCCAGGAAAACACTTAAGGTTTTGACCTCTTTAAATAGACTATAGCGACAGCATCGTACAATACTGGAAGAAGAGACTGGCTACTCAAAAGATTTACGAAGTATCTGCCACAAATAATGAGAGCTTGTGATTTCGTTGGATTTACTAAAAGTCCAATGTAAAATTGACAACATTCCTCATTTTCACAGAAACAACGTTTTTACAATCAACATTTATTCATTACTGATAAATAATTCACGTAATATTATTTTCGGCTTTATATTGTAGAACATTAAATCCATTTGCACTTTATATAAATCAGTTTGACGTTATTCTCTGTTAAAGCATTTTTAGTGAATTTCGGGCAACAATGGCCGCCTTAATCCCTAAATATTGTCGCTTAATCCCGTATTTCAATTGTGTACAATAAAACGTTTGTGTGGCTCAAGAAATATTTATGAAGTTTTTTCAGAAAAAGCTGCAATGTTTGAACAACAAAAGCTTCCATCTATAATATTTTATTTGCCTTTTTCTTGCCTCAAAATCAAAATCAGATAAATGTATCATTTTCTCTGGCCTTTGTCTAGATTAATTTGAGGTTGGCGCATCTCAGTATAGCCTAAGCATAGCAGCCTTTAATTATTAATAATGCTGGGACTCCTCCTCTCCGTGAGAGGGAATGGGCCATAATACACCACGTTGGCCTAGTGCGGTTGGTGGATGTCACATGTCTTCGACTTTTTGGTTCTAGAATATGCCGATTTCGTCACGATGTTTTCCTTTACCGTTTTTGAGAGCAGTAATATCATCTCAGAAATCACCTCCTTTTTAACCGACTTTAAGACAAAAAAAGGAAGTTCTGTATTTGTATTTGTATGTGTATGTATGTATTTTGTTTGTCCCCGATTTTCTCGAAAAGCACTGAACCGATTTGGATGGGGTTTTCGTTAAATATATAATACATTAGGATTTGATGAAGATCTTTGGAGATAGACAGTGACACATTTCAATATCTAACAGCAAATGACTCGCGATTGCTGTGATCGTATGTCTATGTATTTTTAACACAAAATGACGGGGACTAAAAAGTGAAAAATATTTTTTTTTTTACAAAAAGTGCAAAATGACTATAGTTTTGGAAGTTACTGACTTCCAAAATTATAGTTACGAGTATTTCGCACTTTTTTTTTTCTTTTTCGTTTTTTTTTTTCTTTTTTTTCAGTCGCACGGTACGCAACCTTTCGTGTGCGAGCCCGGCTCGCACTTGGCCGGTTTTTTTTGGAAGTCGGTGCAATTTTTTGTAAATAGAACCAACTTCCAAAAAAAACCGGAGATTGGGTACATTCGTCATTTCTCTGGTCTATTCTTATATCCTTCCACATTCACACACAAATCTTTCCTCGCGACATTTTCCTCTAAAATCAGATAAATAAGTCGAGATAAAACAAAATACTAACAAAAATATGGACTTAGCCGTTACCCGTGTACGCAAAGTTTAATAACAAGCCTTCATCTTGATCTGAGATTAAATGAAAACATGGCTGTGTTTATTACATAAATTGGTACAACGAACGGCAGATTTGGTTAAAGATCATATTGAAAGGTTACGTATATGAGTGATCAACCCAGCCTTTTTCTAGCTATCTTTGGGTCAGCTTCCAGTCAAATCGGATGCAGCGGAATACCAGTATCTTACATGCAGTGACTGCCTATCTGCCCTCCACAACCCAGTTACTGGGTAATACGACACTCCTTGGTAAGACTGGTCGTCAGACTTTCGGACTTCTGCCGACCTGTAACGGCGGTCAAAGATTCACGATTGACAGGCGGGACCAACGGCTTAACGTGCTTTTCGAGGCAAGGAGGAGTCTCGGTATGTAAAGATGGTCCCATCCATGGAACAACCCTTGCAAGCGAAGCTTAACCTGATGGATCGACCCGTGCGGCTGTTATTACTTTAGCCACGAGCTCCTCCGAGGTTATATACGAGTATATAGTTATAACAAATAGGTAACAAGTTTTTTTTTTGTCAAATGCAGGCTTTCTATTGAAGCTGTATTTAAATAGCCTATCCCACAAGATCCGGGTATTTTTTCCGAATATACAGGGTGTAGCGAAGAGTGACTTTCTTGAAGAAAGTTGTTTATTTCTATGAAGCATTATTTAAAATAAGTCCACCCATTTCCGTTACACTCTGAATAAAGAAAGAAAGATTATGGTATATTTATTTGTGACTTACCTAAGAACTTATGACACCTACATAACTAACAATCTAAAAATGTATATTATGAAAAAAATATGTATGTAAGTATAATAAAGTCTATGTCACTCAGCGATAACGTAATTTCCATTAAAGACCGAATTACTGTAATTTGGATAAATACTTCAAGAGATTGCCATTTACAAACATTAATTATACAACATTTGAACAAATCATTTTACCTTTTAGTAAAAGTACAAGAGCCCATGACAAAAATTTTTGCATCATCGTTTTACGACCAAAGTAGACTGAAAGAAGCAGTACATTGTTGTTTTGACGTATAGGAAAACAAAAATGTACTACGTAG